>SJYA01004995.1:4525-33511 GCA_006410615.1 Neotragus moschatus
AGTTCTAACTGTTGCTTCCTGACCTGCATATAGGTTTTTCAAGAGGCAGGTCAGGTGGTCTGGCATTCCCATCTCTCTCAGAATTTTCCACAGTGTATTGTGATCCACACAGTCAAAGGCTTTGGCATAGTCAACAAAGCAGAAATAGATATTTTTCTGGAACTATCTTGCTTTTTTGATGATCCAGCAGACGTTGGCAATTTGATCTCTGGTTCCTCTGCCTTTTCTAAGACCAGCTTGAACATCAGGAAGTTCACGGTTCACGTACTGCTGAAGCCTGGCTTGGAGAATTTTGACCATTACTTTACTAGCATGTGAGATGAGTGCAAATGTACGGTAGTTTGAGCATTCTTTGGCATTGCCTTTCTTTGGGATTGGAACTGCATCATAAAACACTGACAAATATGACAACTGCATACAACTTACCAACTATAAAGACAAATTATTTGCAAGCAATATTTAAAGATATGCAGTAACTTAAGCCAATATTAGACTACTGACATATATATCCATATATATATATTTATTGATATGTAGGTTCTTTCTCCAAACTTACTACCAACACAAATAACTTATTAGTGATTTATATATATATATATATATACATATATTTATTGATACATATCAGCACATAAGTTCTTTCTCCAAACTACTTACTACCAACACAAGGAACTTATTAGATAAAATGATAAACATTTCTTATTTCATGTTTCCTTAGATTTATAAACATTCCTTTAAAGTTATAGAAATATGAATTAGGAAGGATAGAATGAAGCAGTCATTTCCCCAACATTTCTTACTGCTTGTGTATTCTCAAATTTAAAGCTTCTAGTTAATGAGAAGATAGCCATTTGATGAGTTTAGTTGCTAAGCTGTGTCCAACTCTTTTGTGACCTCATGGATGTAGCCCACCAGGCTCCTTTGTCCATGGGATTTTCTAGGCAAAAATACTAGCAGGGGTTGCCATTTCCTACTCTAGGGGATGGCCCTGACCAAGGAGTTGAATCCACGTGTCGTGCACTGGCAGGCGAATTCTTCACCACTGAGCCATGAGAGAAGCCCATTCGATGTAGCATCTTACTTCCTTTCCCTGATACCATATTCTCTTGGTTCTCCTCTATTAGCAGCCACTCCTGAGGTCTTCTTTGAAAGTAATTTATCTTCCTCTTCTTCTCAACCCTTAAATGCTAAAGTTCCAGTGGTCAATCCTCAGACTTCTCTCTCTACACTGTCTCCCTAGATGACATTATCTGCTACTAAAACTTTATATGTCATCTCTAAGCAGATGACACTCACATTGTATCTCTTAACTGCAACTCTCTACGCTAACTCTGTATTTCCCCAGATTAGTATACAGTACTTTTTCTCATTAGTTTGCTCATCTCCAAACTTTGGGTTACCTAATTCCCCATTCTGACTAATCTGTGTATAAATCTGTCACCTCTTATCAACACAAAGCCCAACCTGACTACTCTTCACCAGCTCCTTCACTGTCTGCCTGGCCTAAGCCATCCCCATCTCCTCACAGACGGCCAGAATAACCTCACGGTCTTGTCTCCACTCAGCAAGATCCTTCTAAAACCTAAGTCAGCTTATATTGCTCTATTGCTTAAAACCCTCCCCTACTTATCTGGCCCCTCACTGTCTACCATTCTAACCACAATGGCCTCTGCTATTACTCAAATGTGGCAGGCACATTCTCATTTCAGGATTTGTATACTTCCTCCCCTTTCTGATCCAAAATGCATTGCCTACATATGACCAAAGTCACTTAACAGATGCCATCACAGACCATACTATCTAAAGCAGCAGCTTCATTCTTTCTCTGTGCCCTTGCTACTATGCTTCTGTCTTCAAACAGAAAGCAGATTGATTGACAACACTGATTCCTATTGTCTCTGTCCTTCATTAAACAGATCCATGAGGGCAAGACTGTCATTTTTTATTCCCTACTCTATCTCTAGCATGTAAAACAGAGCTTGGTACATAACAGATTCAAATATTTATTAAATGGATTAAAAAAAAGTCTCATTCTGTTATGGGAACTATGACCTTGATCTAAAGCACAGTACCTAAATATGCATTCGTATGTGAGGCAGGGAAAAGATATTCTCTCAGTGAATGGGAAAAAAAAAAAAATCACAAAACAAGCTTTTATCAATTAATTTCTTAACCCCTTACATCTGGGGAGGGGAGGGAAAGAGACAAGTCCTATTTTTGCTCTTTGCCAAGATTAATTTTTCCCATCTCCACAACTGTTTTCTTTTTCTTTAATGAATGCATACAAAAAATGATCTTCAAAGCCCCAATATTCACAGTTAATGATGCTGACCAATTTCTCATTAGTGATGAGAAAATTGCTGAACAACAATACCATGCGTTCTGCCAACTCTCTTAAACAGGAAAAAAAAATCACACATTAAGAGTCTGAGTTAGAATAGTTAACCAACTAATAAGAGAAGTGGTATGGTGTGGCTCAAAGCATAAACTCAAGAACTATTAAATTCTACCAGCTACTAGCAATGAAATTTAGATATTTATTATTAGTAAGCCACCACAATCATCCAACTGTAAATTAAGGCTAAATATCTACCCTTAGTTGTGATAAATAACTAAATTAATACATACATGTAGAGTCGTCAGAACAGAGCTTAGCATACATCAAATACTCAATAAATGATAGGTATGGTATGTTATATACTGGGTACATATATTAAACCAACACACATACACATACACAACACTCTTAAATAAGAACTAATTCTTCCTTTTTATGTGCTTTAAACAAAGCACTGCTCCTACTGCTTTGGTAGACTGTTACTATGTTTCTTTCATTATCTACATTTCACCTTTATTTTGAAATCCAATTAGGAAAAAAAAAATGGTTCACAGGAAGTCTAGTAAAATCCACTCAAAATGTGGTCATTATCAACCTTGAATAACTTCAATCTCTGCTCAGATCCAAAAAGCAGGACAATCATTCCTCATCTCACTCTCAAATCTGAATGCATGCCTCATAAAAGCCTAAGAATAAGGTCATACAAATGTAGAAAAGACCCTTAGATCCAGATTCAAAGAAAGCAACAGAATCATTCCTTACCTTCATCTAATAAAAGCCATCAGTCTACTTTAGTTTCTAGGAAAATTAATCAAGCTAATTCACTCTTAAATAAGGATCCCATCATAATTTTCTTCACCTAATATTTATAACTTTCAATACCTTTATCCAATTAATACTAGACCATACATTAGGAGGGCTTCACCGGTAGTTTAGCTGGTAAAGATTGCAAAGCAAGAGACCCTGGTTCAATTCCTGGGTTGGGAAGATTCCCTGGAGAAGGGACAGGCTACCCACTCCAGTATTCTTGGGCTTCCCTGCTGGCACAGCTGGTAAAGAATCTGCCCACAATGCAGGAGACCTGGGTTTGATCTCTGGGTTGGGAAGATCCCCTGGAAGAGGGCATTGTAACCCACTCCAGCATTCTTGCCTGGAGAATCCCCATGGACAGAGGAGACTTGTGAGGGCTACAGTCCCTGGGGTCTGTAAACATCAAGGAACACAGAATATGAATAAGTTTCTTTTAAGTATAAACACAGAGAAAGACAAAAACAATGAAGGGCTAAACTTAAGTCATTAATCATCTGGTAAGATAATGTATTATTGTAAATAATGTATTATTGTAAAATCTCTTCAATAAAACTGGTACTAACTGATACATGCAATTAAATGTTAAAATCATGTTGTACTAATAGTCATAAAAGTTTAAATTATAAAAGTTTATTAATAAAAGGAATACTGATAATAACAAATGGTCAATCAAACATCATCAGCAGTTGTATAAACTGACATAAAACTTAAAAATAAATTGGCAAAAGTTGGGGGGTGGGATGACTTAGGAGACTGGGATTGACACAGACACACTACTATGCATAAAACAGATAACTAATTAGAGCCTGCTGTATAGCACAGGGAGCTCAATGCTCTACAGTGACCTAGATGGGAAGGAAATCCAAAAAAGAGAGGGTTTTTGTATACATAGAGCTGATGCACTTCACTTTACAGCAGAAACTAATACAACATACTTCAATAAAAATTAATAAAACAATAAACTTAGTCATGCTTAGGGAATTAAAACTGCTGGTCACCACCATGGTCTGATCCCACAAGAGTGGGAAATCTGTAACCTATCCCAGCAGCAGCAGACATCATCAACCAAGGACCACAGACAGGTCAAGCAGCAACCAGGTCTTCAAAAGACTACTGTTTTAGAGCCAGAGAAAGAATGATTCCACTTCCAAACTGAGACTCTGCCCCTCACTCAGGAGGATCCATGAGTTTCCTTCCTTCTTATGCTTATTGAGAGAGGCTGGGACCTGGGATCCTTTGCTGTAGTGAGCTCACCTGCACAAAGGTCTCTTGAAGCATCAAAATACAAAGAAACCATATGGAACTAAAAATAAAGTGCCTACATGTGCAGTTGCACCACATTATGAACAATAAGATACAAAAATATCAAAAACTCAACTGCCACTTCTGAGGCATCAGGAGCAAAAGCACCGTCCTATGAATGATCCATCCCTGCACATAGCGCCTCCAGGGCTACCAAGGGTGGATGGACCACTTAAGCCACCCCCTGGCCTGACCCATAGATCCACCCCTACCTTCACCCCATCTAAAGGACTAGTTCACTCCCCCATTTCAGGGAGCACAGGAGGGAACAGTGAAAATCTCTTACTTGTTTTCACTCCCTTTTAATGTAGCAGAAGTCAAAATAAACCTTGCCTCTGTGGTGGCTCAGACAGTAAAGAATCTGCCTGCAATCCAAAGGACCCAGGTTCAATCCCTGGGTCAGGAAGATCCCATGGAGAAGGGAATGGCAACCCACTCCAGTATGCTTCCCTGGAGAATTCCACGGACAGTGGAGCCAGATGGCTGTAGTCCACAGGGTCGCAAAGAGTTGGACAAGACTGAGTGACTAACACTTCCACAATTTGGGGGGAAAAAAATGTTGGCAATATGTGTCTAGTGCCTTGAAAACAAATGTAATGTCTATTCTATGGAAATAAACTCAGAAAAAGCTCACTGACTTTCACTTAAAAATTTAAACGCCCAAATGTACAACTGTAGAGGAATGGTTATACAAACTATTTTGCATGCATATAAATTATTTTAAGTTCTAAATAAAGATTGGTAAAAAATTTTTGTGGACCATTGTTTAATCTTTCAACCAATAATTCACTGAGCATGTTCTATTTGGTTAGCACTAATACAGATGCTGATTCAAGATAAGGCAAAAACAGAAGTGGTCAATGCTCCCATGATACACTATCATGTGAACAGAAATATACACTGGAAAAAAATAACTGAATCAGAAATAAATGAGAACAGTGCTCCAACTGAAAATTCACATGGTTGCTTAGCAATCCTTATAAAGTAACCCACTACTGACTAGACTGTCAAAGAGGCTTCACTAAGCAGGTACCTGAACCAGGGATTACAGAGTCTTCCAACTGAACATGGAGGACTGAATACATGAGCTCATCTCTGCTGCTTTCTGAAACTCCTAAAATGACAGCATAGAAGTTTTAAAGAGGCATAACCACCATTAGGACAAAGAGAATTGGACAGGGTCACAGAAGAATCATATCACATTTTCAAAAGCTGTGAACATGAATGGCTGAGTGGTAGTTGACTGTGGAGACCAGAAATCACCAAAAACATTAAAGGCAACCTGGTGTGTACATGGGGAAGATTATCAAGGAATAAGCCATTTACTATAACGAAAGCCCCCCAAAGTTGAGAAATAAGCAGCTCTGGTTATCACTCAGAGTAGATATGAGTAGAACTGAAAACTGGGAGGTGGATGATTGGTTTAAGCAGAGACACCTGCAGCCCCTTCTCTGGCTCTTCTAAGAAGGCTAACTAGGCAAGACTACAGCTTCCAGGCCGAAGAATGGAAGACAGACATCCAAGTCCATTCCCCAGACCAAAAGAAAATACATGAACACAGATACTGTGACATACAGATCCACTTACAGTAATGCTCACTAGATCATAAGCTTTAACTACACACAGTTTCCAATCACCATTTCTGTTTTATCTTTAAAAATGAACGGACAGCAAAGCATCATAAGATACTGAACAAAAGTCTCTAGCATGAGAAAAAAACAAAACAAAACCAAACAATTACAAAAGAGGAACTTAAAAGAAGCATAGACACGACAAAGAACTGGAAAAATAATTGTTTAAACACTCCAGAGAAATAAAATCAAAGAATAAAAATAAGAAAGTTCTGAGAATTTTTCTAAAGAGGGTCTTAAAAGTTATTCAGAGAAAATTTTTTAAATAAAAAATGGATTGAAAGTAAGAGATGAGGAAACCCTTCCAAAGGCAAAACAAAAGATAAAGTCATGGAAGTTAGAAACCAAATGTTGACTATAGGAGACTTAATATTTCAAGAACAGCAATTTCAGAGAGGAGTAATATAAAAAATAGAAGAGAAGAAATTATATATAAAAAAAAAAGTACAAAAAATTCCCAAGAACTGAAGGAAATTAATCTCTGAAATAGGAGGACTCAACTAATGTAGAGTACAAGAAATAAAACAATAAAATGGAATGAAAGACGGGAAGATGGAAGAAAGGGGAAGAAGACAGACAGGTAAAGTCTCCCACCATCATACATAGGAAGACCCATATTCATTAGTACAAAATTTCACAACCAAGGCATGAAAATATTCTAAAAGCTTCCAGTAAAAAAATTAAAATTAAAAAACAGAAAACAAGACAATCATACAAATGAACAGGTTTTAGAATGGTGTTAAATTTAACCCTGGAAGTAATGAAGCACTGCTTTCAACATTCTAAATCACTAATACATAATTCCACACGAGCCTATCATCTTATGTAGGTAGAGAAACATGTTTTTATACATACAAGCCTCAAAATTTATATCCCATCTGAAAGAAGGTTGTAAGATAGGCCCAATAAAACATATATAAACTGTTAAGAAATAACATGGAAATTAGGACATAAATCTCAAAGGAAAACAGAATTCTTGGGCTTAAGGAAACCCCAAAATGAGATGTGTATAAGAGACAGCCCTGCACATAGCGCCTCCAGGGCTACCAAGGGTGGATGGACCACTTAAGCCACCCCCTGGCCTGACCCATAGATCCACCCCTACCTTCACCCCATCTAAAGGACTAGTTCACTCCCCCATTTCAGGGAGCACAGGAGGGAACAGTGAAAATCTCTTACTTGTTTTCACTCCCTTTTAATGTAGCAGAAGTCAAAATAAACCTTGCCTCTGTGGTGGCTCAGACAGTAAAGAATCTGCCTGCAATCCAAAGGACCCAGGTTCAATCCCTGGGTCAGGAAGATCCNACAATTTGTATGACTATTTGCTGTTTTTACATGTTCCAAGAAGCTTCAGTGTTTTACAAATATATTCTGGGATGAATTAGTGTAAGTACTTAGAAAACTAAGCAAACAAACCAAAAGAGACAATGATCAATTCCAGGAAAAAAAAAAAGTTATACGAGAAAGAAAATATTACAGTGCAAAATATATGAGGTTCACCTGTAAATAGTATTTGTATTATCACAGTAATTGCACCCTCTAAATGAAAGTAGTCCTAAAATAGTTTTCAGAGGACAAAGCAGTGAAAATGTTGGGGGTATGGGTAAATCAAAGTAGACAGTCTACAGACAATACCTAAAATGTACTAAATATAAAGCATAAGCATATTACTTACAAATAATTACAATAAGAACGGGTATAGTTGAAAGTGACTACATCCAAGGAATAGAAATCAGAAGTAGACAGAGAAGAATGAAGAAAGACTTCTATTTTTCCTTCTATAAACCTTATGGCACTATTTTACCTTGTAATCTATGTACATATATTTTTTAAACTAACTTTTTGAAAGTTAACCAGGTTAGAGGGAAGGTAACTATTTGAATATCTCAAATATCTTATGTTTATATATTTAAAAAGAAAAAAATGAGAAAAATTATATACCAAAAATATTAAACATGGTTATGTTAGCTTGTGAAATTACTGATAATTTTAAAACTTTTCCCCCCAAATTTTTCCAAATTTCCTTTAATGAATGCACACTACTTTTTTGAAATAAGAAAAACATTTCAAAGAATGAAGTCCTATATCCTGCAGGAAAACCTTTCATTAGAGACTCTCAGATACTTTTCAAATACTAAATGCTGGTAAAATTCATAGGCCCAGTTATCCCATGTATTTATCACTTCAGGTTCTATATAAAAAATATTCTTTCTGCTTTTATTCAGAAAACGAAGACTATGGCATCTGGTCCCATCACTGCATGGGAAATAGATGGGGAAACAGTGGAAACAGTGTCAGACTTTATTTTGGGGGGCTCCAAAATCACTGCAGATAGTGACTGCAGTAAAAGATGCTTACTCCTTGGAAGAAAAGTTATGCCCAATCTAAATAGCATATTGAAAAGCAGAGACATTACTTTGCCAACAAAAAGAAGGTCCGTCTAGTTAAGGCTATGATTTTTCCTGTGGTCATGTATGGATGTGAGAGTTGGACTGTGAAGAAAGCTGAGAGCCAAAGAATTGATGCTTTGGAACTGTGGTGTTGGAGAAGACTCGAGTCCCTTGGACTGCAAGGAGATCCAACCAATCCATTCTAAAGGAGATCAGTCCTGGGTGTTCTTTTGAGGGAATGATGCTGAAGCTGAAACTCCAGTACTTTGGCCACCTCATGTGAAGAGTTGACTCATTGGAAAAGACTCTGTTGCTGGGAGGGATTGGGGGCAGGAGGAGAAGGGGACGACAGAGGATGAGATGACTGGATGGCATCACCGACTCGATGGATGTGAGTTTGAGTGAACTCTGAGAGTTGGTTATGGACAGGGAGGCCTGGCGTGCTGCGATTCATGGGGTCACAGAGTCAGACACGACTGAGAGACTGAACTGAACTGAAGCCTATATTTAAAGTTCTAGGATAGATGTTTTGTGAGAGTAATAAACTTTTAATAAATACACACATGCTTTGAATAAATGTGACTTTTAAGAAAATTCATTGTCATTTCTGTGCAATAGTATTTAGTTTTTAGAAAAGAAATTGTACTCTTATATAAGTCAAATCATTTAGTTGACTATTCAAAGATGCTTGGAAGAAATAACAACTCTAAATTTAATAATATGGTTGCAAGGAGAAATATCTAAAACTAAATAAAATTTTAAAATCTCTATCCATGATACCATATTTCAAATGAATCTTCTACAAGAACTTTTACAATCACACTTTCAAATTTTCCTTTTCAATCTGCAGATAACAATGACAACAGAAGTTCTACTCTAATAAATTGTACTGTTAAGATGAACTAAATTCTGAGTAGCTGTGTCACAACAGTGATCATCTCTTAAAATCAGAACACATTTAACAAAATGTATATGACTTCTATATCATTTAGCCCAAAAATAATTATTTTTTTCCTCTTTATCAAAGGCCAGTGATCTACAAGAAAAATAAAATCAATGAAGTGGAAGGGAAAGAATGTGTAAATTCTACTTATTTCTTTTTAAAATAAAAAGAAACATTTTACTTAAAAACTGAAAGCATACATAGCAATCTATTATCCTGTTTTGGAAAACATCCTAATAAAATTATTTTCATCTATACTTTTTTCTGGCACGTGTGAAAATTTTGACTTCAAGCCACACAGGTGGCTAAAGAAAAGCCAATTGGTTCTGGGAAACACATGCCTCTCTATCAGAGTTACTAATAAGCTAGGGCAGTTTAAGAGGAGGGAGGTAACTATACTTTGACATGGATATTGCTGGTATCAGTTTTATTTTTTGCTCTGCTCTATTTTAATAAAAACCATTCAAATTTTTTAAACATCTTATAGATTTCTTAACTCTTGTTCTAATAGAGGAGAGTTTCTCAAAAGTGTACTCATCACATAACCTGCCATGGCTAACTTCTAGGAGCAGGGCCCTGAAAGCTGCATGTTAAACATGCTCTCCAGGTCTGAGAATCTCTGTCCAACTTAGAAGTAATAATTTTTTTTAATTATGAAATTTGATTGCTTTTTAAAGAATTTTTCCTTGAATTTATTACAATACCACTTCTGCTTTATGTTTGGGTTTTTTCAGCCACAAGGCATGTGGGATCCCCAACCAGAGATCAAACCCACACTTCCTGCACTGGAAGGTGAAGTCTCAACTGTTGGACAACCGGGCAAGGCCCTAGAAGCTCTTAAGCTCGAAAATATAAGTTCTCACACCAGACTTTTAGAAACTGATACAAGTTATTTTGTGACTCTGTACTTCAATTGTAAACTGTGGCTTCACCGGATGAGTCCAATGTGATAGTTACTGATGTGCTCAGACGTTCAGTCGTGTCCCACTCTTTGCAACACCATTAACTGTAGCCCACAAGGCTTCTCTGTCCATGGGATTTCCCAGACAAGAATATTGGAGTGGGTTGCCATTTCCTCCTCCAGGGGAATCTTCCTGGCCCATGAATTGAACCTGTGTCTCTCACATCTCCTGCACTGGCAGAGTTCCACAGAACAGCGTGAAGAGAGAAGAAAGTCTTCTTAAGTGAACAATGCAAAGAAACAAAAGAAAACAACAGAATGGGAAAGACTAGAGATCTCTTTAAGAAAACTGGAAATACCAAGGCAATATTTCATGCAAGGATGGGCACAATAAAGGACAGAAATAGCAAGGACCTATAAAAAGTAAAAGATATTAAGAAGATGTGGCAAGAATACACAGAAGAACTATACAAAAAAAGTCTTAATAATACAGGTAACCACAACAGTATGATCATTCACCTAGAGCCAGACATCCCAGAATGCAAAGTCAAGTGGGCCTTAGGAAGCATTACTACCAACAATGCTAGTGGAGATGATAGAATTCCAGCTGAGCTATTTAAAATCCTAAAAGATGCTGCTGTTACATTTAATATGTCAGCACATTTGGAAAACTCAGCAGTGGCCACAGGACTGGAAAAAATCAATTTTCATTCCAATCTCAAAGAAGGGCAATGTCAAAGAATGTTCAAACTAATACAGCTGAACTTATTTCACATGCTAGCAAGGTAATGTTCAAAATCCATCAAGCTGGGCTTCAGCAGTACATGAACTGAGAAATTTCAGATGTACAAGCTGGATTTAGAAAAAACAAAGGAACCAGAGATCAAATTGCCAAAATTCACTGGATCATAGAGAAAGCAAGAGAATTCCAGGAGAACATCTACTTCTGCTTCACTGACTATGCCAAAGCCTTTGACTGTGTGGATCACAACAAACTGCAGAAAATTCTTAAAGAGATGGGAATACCAGACCACTTGATCTGCCTCCTGAGAAACCTGTATGCAAGTCAAGGAGCAACAGTTAGAACCAGACATGGAACAACAGATTGGTTCCAAATAGGGAAAGGAGTCCATCAAGGCTGTATACTGTCACCCTGCTTATTTAACTTCTATGCAGAGTACATCACACGGAATGCTAGGTGGGATGAATCACAAGCTGGAATCAAGACTGCAGGGAGAAATATCTACAACCTCAGATATGCAGATGATATCCCTCTAATGGCAGAAAGTGAAGAGGAACTAAAGAGCCTCTTGATGAGGATGAAAGAGGAGAGTGAAAAAGACGTCTTAAAACTCAGCACTCAAAATAACAAGGTCATGGCATCCAGACTCATAACTTCATGGCAAATAAATGGGAAAAAGTGGAAACAGTGACAGATTTTACTTTCCTGCACAGCAAAATCACTGATAGTGAATGCAGCCATGAAATTAAAAGATACTTGCTCCTTGGAAGGAAAGCCATGACAAACCTAGATAGCATATTAAAAAGCAGAGACATAATTTTGCTAACAAAGGTCCGAATAGTCAAAGCTATGGCTTTTCCAGAAGTCATCTATGGAGGTGAGAGATGGACCATAAAGAAAGCTGAGCACCGAAGAATTGGTGCTTTTAAGCTATGGTGTTAGAGAAGACTCTTGAGAGTCCCTTGGACTGCAATGAGATCAAACCAGTCAATACTAAAGCAAATCAGTCCTGAATATTCATTGGAAGGACTGATGCTGAAGCTCCAAAACTTTGGCTACCTGTTAAGAGCAGACTCACTGGAAAAGACCCTGCTGCTGGGAAAGATCGAGGGCAGGAGAAGAGGGCAACAGAGGATGAGATGGTTGGATAGCATCACTGACTCAATGGACATGAGTTTGAGCACACTCTGGGAGGTAGTGAAGGACAGGGAAGCCTGGCGTGCTGCATTCCTTGAGACTGCAGAGTGCGATAGGCCTTAGTGACGGAACAACAACTTCCATTTTCTACTAAGGCAAGTGAGGAGAATATCAGAAGGAAAAGAAGTGTCTTGAAAAGAGGCAGGAATTTAGTTGATACCACCAGGACCACTTAGCATTTATAGAGTCATTCGTTATTTCCTCAAGGATTATTTTCCTTAAAATAAGCAGAGATTTTTTTTCTTCAGGAGTTTAGCAGTCAAGTGATAAAAATGATGCTATAATACACAAAAATACAGTAAATAAAAACACTTTCAAGGCATCCACTTCTAAAAATATGTCAATATTGAAAAATCATGCTCTAAATCCTTTTTCTTGAATTCCTCTTAATTGTTCAGAGAACATTAGTAAAGGCATTGTGACTTGCCGACACAGAACCTCCTAAGATTGCTAAATAAACTACATTTCTTCCTGCTGTTCTCAAATAATCTTTTATGTGCTTAAATTTTTTGTTTGCCCTTATGATTTGGAGGAGGGGTAGGCAATTTGGGGTAAAAATGCTTACACAGTAAGACCTTTTTTGTAAACTGCTGAGGGCAGAGAGGGGAGAGAGATTAACAATAATCACTGACTTGTTCTTTTGTTTAAAGGGGAATGAATTGACCCACACATACAGAAAAAAGATCACAGATTATTTAACATAGGTATGCAAACAAAGAATTGCAAAATCACAAAACTTTACTTGGCAAAGCATGATTTACTTTGACCATTAAAAGAATTCATAATTGTCCTTCCTATGAAAAGGAAAATATTTGTCAAAAATCAAGACAGTCACCAGAAAATGGATGTTCATGGTGAGTAGTCACTGCAGAATAAATAAAGCAGATCCGTCAGTGCCACTCGTACTACAGAAAGCATAAAACAGTGTGTTAGTGTTCACAGTCCAAAGCAAAAGACTCCACCCCACCCCCCAGGGGACTGGCTGAGCGGTGTCACACCCAGTCACCGGCAGGCAGCCCTAAAACAGCTATGCCGGGACAAGTCGGCTGTCAGCTCCTCAGTCACGACAAGCTCTTCAACACAACGTGCTCCCTCTGTCTAGTTGACGCTTTCCCCTCACATTGTTTCATCCTTGTGTTGCTCAGGTTTCAGGTCTCACCTTTCATTTCTCCACATCTACCTTAGGTACCTCCACTTATTACCTCCACACACTTCATAGCCCCTCCTCCACAGTATTCTAATACTTACCATTATATGGGTACATAATTAAACCCACCAGGTTCCTCTGTCCATGGGATTTCCCAGGCAAGAATACTGGAGTGGGTTGCCATTTCCTCGTCCAGGAGATCTTCCCTACACAGGGATCAAACCCAAGTTTCCAATGTCTCCTGCATTGGCAGGCGGATTGTTCTTCACCACTGTGTCACCTGGGAAGCCCTACTGTATGTTTATGTTATATTAATGTGTTATACTTATCTATGCATATCACACATGTAACGAGGTCATCTCTTCTTCCTCTTTGGCTATACATTCAACAAGAACAGAGACCATGTCTGTTTCACATAACACACAGCAGGCTCTTGGATACTGCCTAGTACAAAAGCAAGCACACTTTCTGGAATAGAATGCATCCACGGTCACTCCAGTACTCTTGCCTGGAAAGTCCCATGGATAGAGGAGCCGGGTGGGCTGCAGTCCTTGGGATTGTTTTGAGTCGGGCACAACTGAGCGACTTCACTTTCACTTTTCACTTTCATGCACTGGAGAAGGAAATGGCAACCCACTCCAGTATTCTTGCCTGGAGAATCCCAGGGATGGAGGAGCCTGGCGGGCTGCCATCTATGGGGTCGCACAGAGTTGGACACAACTGAAGCAACTTAGCAGCAGCAGCAGCAGAGTTTCATCTATGGCTGCCATCACTTCACATCCTCAGAGCCTTGCCAAGACCATTCCACCTGCCATGCTAGACTAGAAAGTCCTTAACAGTAAACAGTGGAGGTTCTCTACTGACCTGTAAAAACCACTAGGTTTGCATTCTGGGCTAAAGTTGGGGCAGGAGGGTCCTTCTGTCAGTCTAATCAGTCAACAGTCATGCCAGTAACCGGGCGTGGACTTTTTTTGGATTCCAGAGGACTGCCTGATTGCTTTTCTGTCTACCAACATAAACCCTTACTTGAAGCAGTTGTTCTTTTCCTTTAGAACAGCAGAAGCCAATGGAAATTTTGTTTCTGCCTTTCATCTCTGTGGAAGGCAGCCTCCATGACTGCCTCTGCTGCTCTTTGCCTCCCAGGACTCACGGCTCTCAGGCATCAGACTTCACCCTAGGTGAGCAAGGTGCTCTACGTGGCTAGTATGCTGTCATGGAAATGATGGCATGAGACTGCTGAAGCTAAATCCTAGAAGACACAGGGGCACCTGCTTCAAGCTTTATCATTTGCTCAGGGGGTGGGAGTGGGGCGATATGCTTGGAGGACACTTCGGCAGTCCTGAGCAGAGGTCTGTGATGAACTGTGTTCTCCTGCCAACAGCCTGTGCCAGCTTGCCAGCCACATAAGTAAGTCATCCTGGAAAAGGATCCCCCTTGCCATAGTCAGACCTTCAGATGAGTGTTGCCTCACTGCTCTCCTGACTGCTACCTCCTAAGACCCCCACCAGAACTAACCTGCTAAAGAGCTTCCGAGTTCTAAACCACAGAAACTGCAGGTGATAATAAAGGTTCACTGTAGCTTCAAGCTACTAAATTTGGGAGTAATTTTTTATGCAGCAGTGTATAACTAATACAATCTCTCACCACTCAAGTTTGCACAGAAAATTTTCAAGGAACTGTCACCACTTATACAAAGGGAAATAATAAATTCATTTTTATTTTCAGTTTTTCATTTACCCCACAAGTCTCACTTCTCTGTTCATTAGATTCCATAAGGAAGACATAGCAACTGGTTGGGTTATTGAAAAATATTTTAGAAGGATAAAATAAGATTTGTTCTGCTTTTTTAGAGAAAAGAATTTTCATATGCTAAGTAGAGAACAGAACTTTCTGAAAGTGATGAAAAGATGAGATAAGAGAGATGGGATAGAGGCTGAAGTGATGCCCTAAAGATCAGGAATGGAAAGGAGGGGAAATAAATTCAGGGATTGGTTTCTTCCATATGTCACAACCTTACTTTTCTATATTTTTACTGATGCCCAGCCCCAAGAAACTGTGTAATGATCAGCGTGTGGGAGTAAGATACACAGTGTGACAAATCCCAGAAGGCAGGGAAATTTGTACTAGTAATAAAAGAAACAACTAAGTGGCAGCACTTGGATATCAAGATGATTTTAGAAGGTGCGTGCATGTGGGTGTGCTAAGTCGCTTCAGTTGTATCCAGCTCTGCAATTTCATGGACTGTAGCCCACCAGGCTCCTCTGTCCATGGGATTCTCCAGGCAAGAATACTGGAGTGGGTTGCCATTCCCTTCTCCAAGGGCTCTTCCTGACCCAGGATAGAACCTCCATCTCTTAGATCTCCTGTGTTAGCAGGTGAGTTCTTTACCACTAGGGCCATCTGGGAAGCTCCAATTTTAGAAAGGTATATGATGGTAATTTGGCAAAAGTACCAGTCTTATTTCTCAATTCTATGGAGAAGCATTCTCAAATGTATTTTCTCTATTCCCTGTCATAATAAATGTGGAACATAAAATGTTCCAATTAGAAACAGAGATGTGTTACCATGATTCCTAAAGGTGGTTAATGAGCCTTATTTTTTCTAACAAAAGAATTCGGAATTTATTTGAATATTTCAATTATTGATATTAAATTCCTTTTAGCCTCATACTGCTTCTGTTTTCTTTTTCAAAGTCTTCTTTCTAGGCTTCCTACCATTTTTATTATAAAATAGGCTAGAAAAACAGAAAAACTGGGATAATTAATAATGAGTATATAATTAATGTTTTCTCTTAACACATTCAAAGGGCTTCTTTAAGGAAGGCTGGGAGAAACAATAATGAAAAAAGTTTAATTATCCACTGGTTACAGTTAATATTGACTTGATCAGCATTAGAATTTCTATGCATTTTCTTTCTATAGAAGGCAAGGAAACCAACAGAGGGAAGGTCTTCATAAGTGCCCTTGGACTGCTGGGGTAACTGGGTTAAAAAAAACAAATAAACAAGACCTCAAATACTCAAAAAATAGGCTCAATTTGATTAGAGGAAATTTCTCTCAAAAATAACAATAATAATAATCAAAGTATAACTATCTTAATTACTTTGTGAGTAGAATTAGCATCCTTACACATCATCGACAATTACCAAAATCCCCTGAGCTTCTCAAAGTCCTCACCAACAAAGGAAACAGAAAGATAAGAAATTCCTTTACAAGCAAAACCCAGAGGCCGAACAAAAGTGCTGAGATAGCTCGCCAGCACTGCCAGCTCAGCCAGAGCCATCGCCTTGCTGCCAACTCTTGAGTTCCAGAGTTTTTAGGCTGACTCTTATAAGGGAATCCTTGGCTTTACAGAATTAAAAGGAGAACAGTTTGAAAGACCCTGAGCCAGAACCAGCCAGTTAAAAGTGCCCCTGATACCTGCCTGGCCTACAGAAACTGTATAAGGTAATACAATGTTTACTGTTGTCTGAAGCTGCTAAGTCTGGGGACTATTCACTATGCAGCAACAGACACTAGTATTTCTCATGACTCAAGTTCACACAGTTTGCTAGATTCTCATCAGTTATAATATAAAAGGCAAAAATATATTTTATATCAAGAAATATAAAATAATCACTAACATGTAACATGCAGGCAAATGAAAACAAGTTTGTTAACACAATTTCTTCAACTGCAGTTAATTGTAACTGTGATAACGCTGACAGTGTAACGTTACAGGCGCTGATCCTTTTACCTAATTTGCCCTAACTTTTATGAATAGCTTCTCTACCTCGAAACCCTTTCAAATTCCTACAACATGACAGCAGGAAGGAAAATGAGAAAGGAAGTTAACTTATGACAATTTTAGGTTGGAATTACTGCAAACTGCGAATGCAAATATTCCAATAAAGTTTTTCTTTTCTTTTTTAATATTTCTGTATTTGAAAGAATTCTAGAATAGTGACTATAATGCCTTCAGAGCCATTCTTCATCCTTGGGTGAAATGAGTTATCTCTAAAAAGTGGTTTTTTTTTAAATAACAAGTCAAGAGATTTAGGTTTTTCCATCTCTATATATAAATTGGCATAAAGTTAAAGCAGCTACCAAGGTAAAAATATGACCTTTCATAAAAACAAAGGCTCTTGTTAATAAATTTAGAATTTTAAGTGTTATGTTATGTACTTATTTTCATATGAAAAATGGTAAGATAAGCAGACAAAATGGTGGATGGCATAAGAAAATAAAAAAGTCACATACCCTTAAGAGGATCATGCTCGGCTCTCATAATATCAATAAGGGAATTTTCCAAAGAGTGCATATTCAAACTGTCATACATTCTACTTCGATCCTGGAAGAGAAGAAGAAAAAAAAAAGAATGTAGTCTACACAATTTTTTCAAAAAGTGATGATTAATGTACTACTTAAATCTTCTTACATAAATCATAACATTTGACTAATATAATATTACTAGGCAGTTTGCAACCCAAGACAATGTCAATAACTAAGGATCTCCTGAGCTTAATATCTCTTGTACTGGAGGACAATAGATTTCATACATTTATCTCCAAAATCACATATCAAAAGTATCTCATTTAATCAGCAGTATTAATGCAATACAGTAAAAACAATTTGTTATCATTCTCAACTTATAAATATTTCTGAAATCTTATACACACAGAAAGCATTTTGAGTTATTTAACTTTTAAACTTTTCACATATATATAGGAATTGGGACACTGGCCCTTGAAAAATAAATATTTGGGGTGAAAAGGCTTAATTCCATAATGCACCATACTTTAAACATCAAATGTTGTATGCTATTTAATAGTCAGAATTTCATAATAAAGAATGCATAAGCACCTTAAACAGCAAAAATTAAAAGCATGAAATACCAATTTAAGAACAAAGACAAACATCAAGAATAATCTTGACATATTGATCTCTGCATTTCCAAATCTTCTCTCCCTTCTACCCACTGTTGCAAAAAATGAAGCCAGGGGAGAAAAGGGCAAAAGAATTTTCACCACAGCAAGTTTCCTATATCATCAAGTCTCAGAACAAAGTCTTTTGTGAGTTGGAAATTTTGTTTGCCGAATGTGAAACCCTCAACTTGCTTACTAGAAGGAATCTGATTCTGTAATGCTCATGAATTTATATTGTATTCTGTTCAATATACATTCAATAAACTTGAACAAATATAGACAGGGAGCCACCACAGCAAGCCCTGGCCTGTGCCCCACTAATTGCCAGGCAGTCTGTTCCCAAATTATGCCCATGTTAACCCCACTCATTTAGGTTTAAGTGTGTACCCTACCCAGTGGTTATGCGTTATGTGTAAATGAGGGGAAGGTTGAACAGACAGGCCACTTTCAACTCTCAAAGAATGATGAACACAGAAAAACGAAAGGAAGAACCGGAAAAGTTGAGGAAAAAAGTCTCCACAGAAATCAGAATGAGGTACTTCTTAACCTAGGTCCCTGAGCTTCAAGGACCATGACACCTGTGAGATGATGTGATGCTCCGTGTGGACATGTATATGTGATTTTCTCCTGGAAAGGTTTATGGCTTTCCTTAGTTTTCCAAAGGAGTCCACAATCCAGAGAAGATCCAGAACCACTTTTAGAAAGCCGAGGAAAAACATAAGAAGCTTTTCTTAGAGTATGTCGACTTTTTAAAATTCTCCTCTGATGTTTCAATGAGGGTTGCAAGCTTTTTTTGCGGGGGGTGGGGTCGCGCAGATTACCACTGCAGACTAAACAAGTCACTATCAGAGAATCTGAAACTGTGCAAAGCAACAGTGAACGATGGAAAGAATACTAGACCTGGAAGATCCTGCTGGAGCTTCATCACTACCTACATTAGCACCCCTTACTTAGTTTTACTTAGACTCCTGAGATTAACACACCCACCAGTAACAGGTGTTCCCTAGAACAATGACCTTGACTGGGATGGAGGCACAGTCACTGAGCTGTAACAGCGACTCTTGCACTTAAGCATGCTTCAGAAACATCTGGAAGGCTTGTCAGACATATGAGTTTGCTGGGACTCATCAACTGATTCAATAGGTCTGATTCAACAGATCTGGAGTGGTCTCTGAGAATTTTATTTTCAGTAAGTACCCAGGTGATTCCAAGACTGCTGGTCCAAAGAAGCAGTCTTTAAGAAGTCTTTAAGAAGCATTGCGCTTCTTAACCTGAAGCTACTTAACCTTTTAAGGCTTTGTTCCATCTTCGAAAAAATAAAATAATCGCATCAAACTAGATGATGTCTAAAGTCCACTTTAAAAATAATAGAAATAATGGAAAATCAAAAGACTTACAGTAGTATATAATAAATAAAACTGGGATACAGAAAAACTTGGGCAGAAATGACATGCAATTTTTGTAATCTATCCAAATATGTCCATCTTTTGTGCTTCTACTGTATGAGTTCATAACTAATTTGTTGGTTTTCCTGCCTCTGTCAATGAATTTCTAAGTTAATTCTAAGTAGGGACCTGCTAATTATGGAATATAGCTATCTCTCAAATGTTTGTTGAATGAACAGTATTTATCTTTACCATAAAAACTGCAAAAGTTTATAAGTTGAGCTCAGTGAGGGCAAAGACTGCACTTTTACGTAGTAATTACAAAGGACTGCAAATCTCAGAATTCTCCATGAACTAGGTACTCAAAATGTTAAGTAACTAAACTCAGACAAGTATCAGGTAATAATGTGACTTTGCTGTCGACTTGAATTTCCAACCACACAATAAAAGATTAAATATTATATTCAAAGCTCCAAAATGTATTTAAAATATAGAATTTAAAAAGTAAACTGTCTTGACAAAAATCTTTAAAAAAGTATGCTGTATCTAAGGGTTCTAAGATGGACTATAACATAGATACTTTATAGTCTATTGATCTTAAATTCTTACAAAGAAATGTGTTATGGTTCAGGGCTATCTTCTCATGCTTATGTTTTCTGAACAGAATCAGACCATGACCTGTCTTCAGTCAACCTATGAACTTAATTAATGGTAACTAATACCACCCAAATTTGCATTTCTCATACAACTTTGATTTATGTATTTATTTGGCCAGCCTCCACCTCCATTCCAAGGAGTATGATTTTGCTTTAGAGCACAGCAAAATTAATGTAGAATCCTATACATACTGTCAACGGGCCATGGATAATATTTAAGGTATGAAGAGAAAATATATAAGCAAGTTATTCAATAAATGTATCAACTCTGGCAACTCTTATTTTAAAATTAAAAAAGCCACATGTATTAACAGCTTTAGCTTTAATGCCTATATCCAAATGAAACAGTGAGATGCCCACTTACAAAGTCCCTCATTTTCCTTTGCATATCAAGTCTCATCATGAAACAAATTCCTATTGCAGCAAAGAAAATAGCAAGCTATTTTAAAACTATTAACTTAGTTATACTTTATTAAGCATCAGCTGCAGCCCACATGATTTTTAAATCACCAAATACAAAATAGCCTTGAGCAGGCAAAGAGCTCATGACCTTGCAAAAGTTACTTTCTGGGTAATGGAACCTGGAGGTTATTCCCATTTAAAAAAAAAATACAGATAATTTCATTAAGTGTGGGGATTAAAATATAACTTCTTAAAAAAAAAAAAAAAGAAACATATCTGATTACAAGACAAACACTCATGCTTTCTTTAGGAATAGGGACATTAGAACAAATTGTGTTCATGTAAACTCCCATTGGTTCAAAAGCTAAATGGAAATCCTGAATCCATTTTAAAGTTACCATAAACACAGGAATACTGATTATCATAAAAAGATGGGAAATCGCAGCAAGGTAATTTACATTTATTAGACATGGTTATTTGAAAATAGCCAATACATTTTACAAAAGTAAGAATCTACCAGAAAAAGTTTATCCAAATCTACTGCAGAAATATGAAAGCTATGTGGCAAAGAACCAACTAAATGGGCTTTCAGAAACTCAGATTACAGTATCCCACAACAATGAACAGGCAAAAATTAGAACACAATCGTAANTTAGAACAAATTGTGTTCATGTAAACTCCCATTGGTTCAAAAGCTAAATGGAAATCCTGAATCCATTTTAAAGTTACCATAAACACAGGAATACTGATTATCATAAAAAGATGGGAAATCGCAGCAAGGTAATTTACATTTATTAGACATGGTTATTTGAAAATAGCCAATACATTTTACAAAAGTAAGAATCTACCAGAAAAAGTTTATCCAAATCTACTGCAGAAATATGAAAGCTATGTGGCAAAGAACCAACTAAATGGGCTTTCAGAAACTCAGATTACAGTATCCCACAACAATGAACAGGCAAAAATTAGAACACAATCGTAAAAAAACCCAACAATCTCTTATATTCTAAATAGTGCTACAGTCTTGAAATACAGACATTTGCCAAGAAGACTTATGGAAGCAACAACGAACTCCTAGAAAGACTGAAAAACACAGAAAGAACAAAGTCATTCTAATTTTAAAAAGGATGACCTGGGAAAGATTATTGAAAGGTAACTAATGTGGTCAACAGTTATATTAAAATACAACAAAAGGAACTTAAACTTACTTAAAAGGGAACTTTTTTATGGGATGTTGTATTTTTGCTTTGACATAAAACTCTGTTTATTTCAAAGTAAGTACGAAAGTAGAAGCTTTTCCTTTTGACAATGATGTGTCCTCCCTACGAAAAAAGAGGCAGATTATAGAAAGCTTGCCAGGCTCCTCTGTCCATGGGATTCTCCAGGCAAGAATACTGGAGTGGGTTGCCATGCCCTGTTCCAGGGGATCTTTCCTATCCAGGGGTTGAACCTGAATCTCCAGCATTGAAGGCAGGTTCTTTACCATCTGAGCCACCAGAGAAGCCCATAGAAAAACTCTATAACATCATATTTAAAATTATACCAGATGGCTTGGGCATATATTCTTCTGCCTAAGTAGAAAGATCAACTTTTGTTGTTTTGTGTTTAGTTCGCCTGATCATACTCTGCTACCACACCTTACTGAAGGAGCAGCAGATACTGTACTGCTCTGCCTCAGTATGCAATGCAGCTCTCAGTCTCATACACTCCCATCCGATTCTCTGGTTGTTCCACACAGAGATATCTCTTATTCATCCAACTGGACTTTCATCTTCTCAAAAGCAAAGAACAGTATCTCCCTGGACCTATCTCCAGGATAAAGCACTACCGCATATACAATGAATATACATTTCTTGACCTTCCTTTATTATTCTAATCCTCAACAAAGAGCTGTAACAGTGACTTAGAGGGAAAAACATCAAGCCCCAAACAGCCAAAGCTAATTTAGTATCCACAATGGTTAAATAAAATAGAAAGGTAAGTAAAAAAATACCTGGTGTAAGAATGTATCAAGTACAGTAAAGAACTGAACACAGATAGGAAACATAAAAAGGATCATAAGTACAGATAACCAGATCCCATCCTACCTTATTTTCAGTAGGTATGATAGTTTCACAATTACCAGTGTCCCTATAACTGATCTAGTTTAAGAATCACAATTTAAGGAACACTTCATTAAATGAAAACTTGGAGTTGGCCTTGTTTTTTGTATAATGTGAATAAAGCCTCCAAAGAATGTATTTTTCTGAGAGGTCCCCAGATTATCACATCCATCATAATAGCCTGGATATTAAAAATTAGCAAAAAAATATCGTCAGTTAATTCAAGGTAGTTTATGTACATTCCCAGGAATTGCAGGAAGAACATCTATAAGACTCCAAGTCTAGAGCTGGAAAAAAAAATTATATATATATATATTCAGCTAAAGAACAGGCCAGCTCTCACAGGCTTTACAGGCTATAATAGTTTTAAAGGCATGGTGTTGGTTTGTTTACAGAAAACTGATATGCCATATATAAACTAAGTAATAACCTCAGCTCCTAGTATATTTACTCTCCATTGAAAATATTCCAGTATTAATGAATAAATATACTGCAGCCTGTTTATCTGCCTGAAAATTCAAGCTTAAGGTAATTTAGAATTTATACTTTTGAGTATGACTTAGCACATTAGCAAGAGTAGCTAACAGCATTTTAAACAAAAGTAGTATTATATTTAGCCTTAAAGAAACTAATAAAAATACATTCATTTTAAACCCAGAAATTAATATAACAATTTATATTTGTTTTTAAAAAGTTTTTAATCTGAAGTTTTTTGATTAAAAAAAGAGGGGGTATTTTTAAATAAGGAAATGCCAATGTGAAAATTTTACATACAACTGAAATAAAACCAATATACAAAACTATTTCTTTTCCATTTACTAAATTCAGTTACACGTCCCATTCTTGGTACAGGTTAGGCCAGGTACAAGAATTAAGACTTTAGTTCTATGGTTTACTACAGTTTAGACTTAAATCAATTTGAGACTTAAGGAAATTTTAAAAGTTAAATGTTTTTAAATAATTTGTTAACTAAAATGTATTAGTATAAAAATATTGAATATGATGAAAAAAGATCAGAAATGAAAGTAATCTCCCCAGATATTTAAGTGTCTAAGTATTTTATATAATTTTAACTTTGCCAAATAGTGAGGAACTACCCAACTGTTTAAGATACCAATTGCAGCTGCTGCTTTAGTTTGTAGCTGCTGCTGTATTTCTAAGAACCTCAGCTTCAAATACCTCAACCTTTTATGGAAAGATAGAAACCCTGAACAAATTTTGTATAATAAGTACCCTTAGGGTACTCAAAGAAAAAACAACATTGTTTTTAAGGCCAGGTGGGACGTCATACAAGGTACCTCCACTGCCTGGGACCAATGCCCATTGCTCCCCCTGCCCCCTAAATAAAGCAAGACCCTTGTATTCTAAAAATAAAGGAGGGGGGATAAGGAAACAAGGAGCAAAAGACGTGGCCACAATAGATGAAAGAAAGCACAAGAGCTGGCTACAAAGGCCTTACAGGATCTAGTTCTAGACATTCCTCTTTACAGATAGGGAAACTATGACCCAAAGAGATGAAAGCCCATAAACTGTGTCATCCAATGTCAAAAAACTTGTGAGAGGAAGAATAAGATTAAGGTTTCAGATCTCCTTTTCTTCTAGGTCAGTTCACTTTCTACTATCTTTTTCTTTACCATTCTCTTCAACTTCATTCTCATATCTCAGGCTCAGGAATCCACAGAGATTGCCAATATCTCAACAATTTACCAAAAAATAAAAATAAAAATAATTATCCTTATGCATCAAAATCCTTTTTCCTAAAGTGAATTTACCTTAAATCCTAAGGGCATAGATAAGAGCAGAGAAGCTGAGAGAGGGCTGACGGCCCTTATCGTGTGGCAGTCCCATGGGCACCTCTGCAGAGCCCAGTTTGAAAACTTCCCTTTCATTATGACCTCTATCACAGAATTTTTCTACCCACTGAAGCCATCTTAATAACCTAATCTCTCAACATCTGCCCCCGCAACCCCCATGGATCCTCACTGATATCTTTGTCTTCTTCTTCCTCCACAGTTACACATCTCGCTCACATATCCTCCTGCTTCCTCCTGGTACAACCTCTTTAAATAATTATGTCCTTTCTTGTCTAAAAACATGTCCCTTGCCACCTTCAAAATAATTAACAGTTTTTCTCTTCTAGCATACCATCTCCTAGGCATTTATGTATTTAATTTGAACACCATAACTTGAAAATGCCCACTAATATAGCCTAGAAGAAGAAGAGAGGAGAAGAGGAGAGAGTTGAAGTAGATGGATTACATTGCAACATTAACAAGATAATAAATTACAAATTACATGAGATACATACTTATTTCTAACTGGAGATCCTGGGAGGACTACTTTGGTAAATAGGTGGACTTATTTAAAACAAGTGCTAACGGCTGATTACTGAAGTTACTGCCAACCCTCCCAGTTAGAATGCTATTTTCAAATGTAATATTAATCTGTTTATACAATCTTTACTTGTAAAATCATTTCATGTTGATAAAGTAACTACGGATAACAGAGCTCCATTCACTGGACTCCCACAATGTCAAGTCTATGGTCATTCAAACTTGGGCTCTGTAGTAAAGAATCCTCTTTTGTCAGGACTGAGTGTTCTACTTGTCCTGCAAATTATTCTCATCACCTGGTACCCAGTATGCATTCAAATTTCATCTGCAGGAAGAGAGATAGCATTTTGTAACCATAAAGGACTTGAAGGTAATTCGATTAAGACTTGACTCTCAGATGTTTGATTCAGTTTCTTTTCTATAAGGAACTGATTATTTGGGAGAAGATAAGTGTATAATAGCAGTCACAAAATTTAGAGAAATACCAGAAACTTTTTTATAAAGGTGAAAAACTGAACTAAAGACTTTCTTAGAAGTTTATCTCAAGACAAATACAGCATGTTTCATGAAAAAGTTTGCCAAAAAATTCTATAAAACATTTATGAAATGTACGATTAGATGTTAAACACATGATTTTATACCTAACTGCAAATGATTCTGAGAAGACATAAAATATGTTCAGTTTAAATGATTCTGAAAAGAGATAAAAGGTGTATCAGTTTGACTGATGTTTAAAGTCAGGTGCACTTGGGTATTTGATTCCTTTTTCCAAAAATAAATCAATTACGTTCAGGAAATGCAAAACGATTATGAGTTACTTTCAAATTTAAAAACAAAGCACTTAAATAGTTTAAGTGATCCTTTAAAAATAAATTGCTTTCACGCTTTCTGACATATACTTAAACAAGTATAATTGAAAAGCACATACTAAATCCTACTCACAATACAAATACTAAACCCCTAGCCAAAATCCTGATAAGTACACACTGTGCAGCCTACCTGGTCTATTCTGGATGTTCCGGCTGCAGTGCACCAACTATCTTGGAGTGAATCTGAGCCCCAAGCTGGCAACTGCAAACTAGATCTCACCTTCAATAGCATAGAAGTTTTCATCAGAAACAAGCAGTTCTCTTCCCCATACCCACCCACAAAAAAAAAAAAAAAGAAAGAAAGAAAGAAAGAAACAAAGAATGAAAAGAAAAAAAAAAACAATCAAAAGTTCTATCTTGTATCTTTGTTCTATCCTCTAACAGTGTTAAGGGAAAGATATTCTCAGTTTAGATAATGTAAGAGGACTTCATTAACTTAAAATACCAACAAAATATTAAAGGTCTGAAAAAATGTCTAATCCTCATAAATATTAGGCCACATTGAGAAAAAGACACTGAATCAGTGAACAAATTTGAATTCAACATAAAACACTCTAATATTATTTTGCCTTGATGAGAGCTGCACTAACTATATTTGAATATACATACTGCTGATTATAGTCAAATTCATGAACAATTACTAAATATTTTAGTTTAACAATATTGGAGGAGAAACTCATTTTAGTGGCTTATTAAAGATTAATAAATTAAGGCATTCACATGGAGCTGCAAATTAAAAAGCTTCAATATGAATTTAAGAAATATAGCAGAGTTTTTCTATACTTCATGAAGCTTATTTTCTATTATGTATTTAGAGAATTTTTTTTTAGTCTCATTTTCTCTGTATAGGTATTTTGTCCTGTGATAATTAGACACTTAAAACATTAGAGCTTTCTCATTTTAATCCATGAACTTTATCATACTATTACAACTACTACCACTCAATTTCCTATATTGAAAGATTAACATTAGAAACAAGGCCATTTATACACCATTCTTACCTGTAAGGGTAAGAGTGTATTACTATTGTTGTCCGTTCTGAACACATTATCTTCAATCCAAGATTTTGGAGTCAGTGATGGAGTAGAGCGAGTGAATTTCGGTGGTGCTATGACATTACCAGAAAACGGTTTCTTCAATGGAGATATCTGATTCATAGCTCCTGGAAGCCCCATGTTTCCAGTTCTACGGTGATCTCTGCCATGCATCGCTCCCCAGGACATACTTCCGGTGCCCCAGCCACTGCTTTGATGGTTGCTCCAAGGAGATTGTTTCAGAAGAGGCTGGGGAAAACACATCTATTTAAATTACAGGCATTTAAAGAGTTTATAATTGAAATCCAAACCTAGGCCTGAGTTAAGAATTCATACAATCTTTTAAACAATGAGTATTTAATAGACTTGAGATCTTGTATATGAAGACATATTCACTTAATGCTAGGTGACTTTTCGTACTCTCCTCTACATAAACTATAATGAATCAAGCAGATATTTCATGACAATTACTAAAATAGAACCATGCAGTTACTTTTTTCCCCTTTCAAAGAGAGCCATATACATGACTGATACGACGAAAAAACTAAAGATAAAAATTGAAATTAACTTTGAAGATCCTTAAAGATATAACTTACACTATGATTTTTATGCAATCATATTCTGCTAAGCATACCACTAGAAATAGGATTTTATTTATTAAAATATACCAATCATATGAGTGAAATATTTAGACTTTAGGTTTTTAAAACAAGTTATATCACTGTAAAATTGGTTAATAACATTTGGCTTTATTCTATTTCATGGAATAAAAATGTCTCTGGGGTATAGAGAAAATACAAGAAATGTCTCTTTTTTTTGCACTGTTTATTCAACCTTTAAAATATTTTATTCCACTTTTAAGGTACTTTCTTTGAAACTTTTGTAGTTGTTATTCCACTTAACTATCCAAGAAACTGTTATTATCTGCTATTATCCATAGGTGGATACACTTAGATAACTATATACTTTGATCGTTCTAGTAGAGATCTTAATAATACAAGTCTAAATTATATTCCAAAACAGAATCAATGGCAAGAAAAGTTAAGTCATCAGAGAATGAAAAATTTTCCAAGAGGCTATAACTGTAGATTTTGAAGAGTATTAATTGCTAGCAATTATATTGTCAATGAGCTTATAATTTAATTATTTTGTGGTAACATTGGGCCAAAGGGAGTATGGGTCATAGAGTTACTAAAAGTTACTGTAAGTCAAGCACTCAAACCTATTTTTGGGGTAAACCTGGTCTATAGTACCTGTTTAAAAAATTTATTTAATGCTAATATAACCATGAATACCCCTCTACATATTTCAAAAGCATAGCTAAGGGTCTCTTGAGGGCCTTACTTTCCTCATGGACACAGTGCTCAAACGTCTCTTGCAGTGATCTAAAATTCCATTTAATAGCTGGGTGACTTTTTACACTCCATTGTGAGACCCTTCTGTTTGACAAAAAGCAGATTACAGTTAAATATGTATCTCTGTATACAGTCTTCTGATAATAGTCCATGGCCTCAAGAACACAAACATACCTATTTATAATTGCTGCCACAGGTTTCCAGTTAAAAAAGAAAGACCCTGACATCCAAAAGATGGTTCTTCAAGATCAGGTAAATCACGGAAAAGTGGCATATTATTTCAAAATTACCTAATTTCAACTCTTACAGGCCATATTCTCCTTTCTCAGGGAGAACCAGTGGAGTGGTTCAACAAAAGCTGTTAACTGTTGTTCTGGTTAATTTAAATAGACTGTTAACTGTTACTTGGGTTAATTTAGATAGTAGTCACCTCTTGAAAAGGTTAATCCTTAAAAACTAACCGGTCAATGGAAAAAGTTACATCAGTAAGTTAATACTTAAGGTTAAGGTACAATTTTGCTTCTCAATCTTTAATCATTGAAGTGG
>SJYA01004996.1:0-26620 GCA_006410615.1 Neotragus moschatus
CTGATACCTATCAAGTCTTATCCTCCTGCAGGTTGACCAGAGGTCCTTCATGTGCTGGAGGCAGGGCTCCAAAAGATGAAGAAGAAATATGCAGAATCTCTTGGGGCAAATACTGCTGTGAGTCTCAGAGAGCAAACACTGTTGCTTGTGTCTCATTTTGTGAGTAAGAGAAAGTCACAAATTTAGCCCAGATTCAAGGGATAAAGAAATACTCTTGTGCCTTTTGATGTGAGGGCTATAAAGAATGTGATCATTTTGCATTCCACCATAGAGACAGACTCTTGGCAGAGCTAGGAGGTAGAATCAAAACAGCTGGTGGCTGATGGTGAAAAGGAAGAGATACTGACATTAAAATTGTATTGACCAGAGATCATGAATAATTGAATCTTGTTTTTGGCTACCTACTTCTTTGCATATTTCCCAGAGAAAAATGTATTCACAAAGAACCAAGCAAGGTAAAAAATGACTTTCTTTATTTTTTCTAACATTTATTTTATTTGTTTATTTGTCTGTGCTGGGTTGTAATTACAGCATGCAGGATCTTCGATCTTCACTGTAGTATGCAGCATCTTTCATTTGTGGCATACAAACTCTTAGTTGCAGCATGTGGACTCTAGTTCCCTGACCAGGGATCGAACCCAGGCCCCCTGGACTGGGAGTGTGGAGTCTTAACAACACATCCTGGAAAGACTCCACGCATGCACACTCTCCCCACAAGGGCAAGGGCAAACATAATGCTCCCAAACCTGGTCAGCGTCTGGCACTGTTTCTCCATCAACAGAGTCCAGAGCCCTGCTCTTCAACCTGATCCACTCATTTAGGGGAAACAGCAGAAGGAAGCTGTTCAGCCTCAGCTTCCACCCCCATAATCAGTTGTAAACTGACAGAGAGGAAAAACTCAAGACGACTCCCAAGTTTTAGACTAGGTGCAGGGAAGGCAATGTTTAATCTCAATTAGACATACTCAACTATGCTGAGAAAATCCCTCCCCAGCATAGCTGGTCGTGGATGTGGTGTGTATGAAAACATTACCCTTTCAGAGTATGTAAAATGAGAAGAGAAGCAAGCCAAGAGTGGGAACTTGGAAAGCATCAGTATTTAAACAGCAAGTGGAAAAAGAGGCTCATAGTGTAGGCTCAATAGATTTGCTGGAGACACAAGTAGAAAAGAAGAAGCAGGGGAATATTTTCTAAAGATCGAAAAATTCACAAGAATGGGTAGGGTGTGGGAGGAAGTCTCAAGATGGAGGGGATATATATTTACACATATAACTGATTCACATTATTGTACAGCAGAAACTAACAGAACATTGTAAAGCAATTATGCTCTCATTAAAAAATAAATAATAAAAATCAGAAAATGCAAAAGATGTGGTTGTGGTCAACACAGTCAAATGCAGCAGTGGTAAAGTAGAGATAAAAACTTAAATGAACATTGGCTTTGGCAATGGTGATTCATTGTAAATGAAAAATGAGTTTAAGATTTCGAGTAATGATAATTACTTTATTGAATATATATGGAGGAAGAACAGAGATATAGGAACACTTGTGATTAAGAGAACTTTTTATGTAAGGAGATTTGGGTATAGTTACATGCTGAAAGGAAAGATTCACTAGAGTAATTAAAGATATAGAAAAGAAGAGGAACATGATGGAGAAATCTTTCAAAAGATATAGAATAAATGAGTGAAGAAGAGCATGTTTAAGGAGTCTCTGTTAAAGGAATAGGGGAGTAAAATCAAGTAAGCAAAAAAGGTTAGGAGTAGGAGGTTTTCATGCTGGTAGCTGTTGCTTTATCAAGCAGGGAACAGTCATCCATCCATGTTCTAAATGAGATGGTGAAGGGGAATGGGGTGGTTTTAACTGGAGGGCCAGAGGACAGTGATGAATATATTATTAGATTCTACACATGCTGTTTCCATTCTATAAAGATTGTGAGGAACTCAGAGTAAAAGAAAAAACTGTGATGACTAATATAGCTACAAAATATTATGCATTCCCACTGGACACTGAAATGGAGGATGATATAGTGCTGCTTATCTTCAGATATAGGGGATAAGTCAGGAAATATATACGAGCAGTACTGAAATGTATTTATTCCACATTTATTAAATAACCATACCATTCCTCCAAAAAATAAGGGATCCATCACCCCAACCATTGAAGAGCTTGTGTCAAGGAGGAGAAAACAAACAAATCATTATAAGGACACTAACTGCAGTAGAGATGCCCATGGGGTACAGGAAGTGGAGGGGGAGGAACTTGGTTGATCAAGAAGGGAGGGACGGACTCAAGGTTGGAGAAGAATTCTGGAAACAAGTGACAAACTGAGAATTGAAGAACTTCANCATTGAAGAGCTTGTGTCAAGGAGGAGAAAACAAACAAATCATTATAAGGACACTAACTGCAGTAGAGATGCCCATGGGGTACAGGAAGTGGAGGGGGAGGCACTTGGTTGATCAAGAAGGGAGGGACGGACTCAAGGTTGGAGAAGAATTCTGGAAACAAGTGACAAACTGAGAATTGAAGAACTTCATTAAGAGGCGGGTGGACGGGGAATCAGAAAGGGCAATCTGAGAAACAGAATCAATGTGCAGAGGTGGAAAGAGAAAAGAGACTCTCAAGAAGAATCAAATCCAACAGGCAAGTCAGGAGCCCTCATCCCTCTACTGGTTGCTTAATCCCCTTTTTCCTTTAAAGTTCTCGAACCCCTCACATGCATTCTAGGTTTTAAATAGTGGGGGCAGGAAAATGAGGGCTTGCCCCTCCTCCACTCTTCTCATAAATGAAACATTTGCCAATATTATCCCCATCATCAAGTTCTTGCTACATAATCTGATGAATACAGTTCCACTGAGGAGTCATAGATTCATCATTGCTTTGCATCTAACTTCTTATAAAGGCATTTGCATTATGTTCTCATACTTCCAGACTCAAAGTTTTTATAACAGAGACCTGATGAGAGAGAAAAGGGACACAAAATGGAAAAGAGTGTCTCCCAGCATCTCCCCTCAAATCATATGTCAAATCATTTCCTCCACTTGTACCTTAATCCTGGCTCTGAATAACTGAAAAGTTTGCACTGTGTCTTGAATTTTTAAAAGTAATACAATGTATAGTCCATGCACCACATTAATTCAGGTTCAGACTTGGACAAATTGCTTTGAACAACTTCAGCCCGTAAGCAGGGTTAACTGGAAAACACACCATCCTCCATGAAGGGAACCTCTGGGGAACCTGGTGAATTTGGAGTTTTAAAAGTAATTCAAATATTTACAGAAACAATTGAACAAGAAGTATGGTTTTTAAAAGCTGGTTAAAAAAGCTGGTTCAATTTAAAGTGCTATTATTCTAATCTTTCTATTAAGTGATAAAACATGAGAGAAAATATTACATGCTTTCCTAACATTAGTTTATACATAGAATGTAATTTATTTTTTTGTAATTTATTTTTTAAAGAACATAAACACTACAGTAATTCTCAAAAATACCAAACTTTGAAATCCTCCTAGTTAAGAATAAAATTTTTGAGGGAACTGCCTAGAGATGCAAGGAAGGGTGCATTTTTAAAGTAATCATAAACCTATTTCACAATGCCCTCACCTGTGTTTGTCAGAGCCAGCAGCAGACAATGCTAGCTTTACTATCAGTTTCACTTACAAAAGTGAGGACAAACTTGAGCAGGATTTTAAAATTTAGAATCATGTTCTTTTCAAAATTAAGCTTGGATGTATCAGATAGTTTAGGGTGATATTAAATGAATTTCATTGCATTTCTTTTTTTTTTTTCTTTTTTTTACCAATAAGGTGCCAGAAGTGCTGAGGATCTATTAAATAAAAAAGAGGAACAATAAGCCTCTGGGATGATGGTGGTACAAAAGCCCACAGGCACACCAGGCTCATCTGTTGTCTTAAAATATCAGATTATCTCTCTGTCTCTGTCTCTCTCTCATTCTCACTCACCACACACACACACACACACACACACACACACACACACACACAGACTTCCATAAGGATAACTCTCATTTTTAAGCCCATATTGTATCAAATATCCCTTTTTTTAAGTATTAATATTATTAAATTATTTTCAGCCACAGAGTAGATAACATTTCTAAAGAACCCTCAGCTCATATCAGGAAGGACAAATCAAAATGACTAAATTCACTATTATTCCTTATCTCTAAACAACTCCATTAAAAAGAAAAATATGCACAACACACACACATAAATATTTTAAGGACATATAAAAAATAGATAGACTTGATAAGAAAGATGCTCTCTTGGCACAAGCCTCAACTTCCTTGACAATAGGATATGACTATATGAAAATCTCATTAATGCACACTTTAATAAGTTGGAATTTATGATCACTCAGAAAAAGATTGAGTCAAAGTATATCTGATTGTGTGAAAGATTGTATTAGAAAGCTGTATTTCTAGGTCTGCAAATTATTTTTGGATGTTTTTATTTATGGAAATACATAAAATTATAAAAAGCTTTTAGGCAATGTTGCCCTAACCACCACCTCCAGTCTCCCTCCAGCTCCCTTCCCATTCTCTTGTTCCATCTCCTTAGGCAAGTGGTTTAGAAGCACCCTAGATGAATGATTACAGGCTCCTTCTTTTTCGCTCTGGGAAAGTTTCTGCACATTTTTTTTCTTTCAATTAATTTTTATTAAACTAAAGTTGCTTTACAATATTGTGTTAGTCTCTGCTGTAGAGCAAAGTGAATCAGCTATACATATGTATATATCCCGTTTATTTTGGATTTCCTTCCCATTTGGGTCACCAAAGAGCACTGAGTAGATAGAGTTCCCTGAGCTATATATGAGGTTCTTATTAGTTATCTACTTTATACAAAGTATCAACAGTGTACCTATGTCAGTCCCAGTCCCCCAATTCATCCCACCCTCTGGGCCCCCGACTCTGTGTGCACACATTGGTTCTCTATATTTATGTGTCTATTTTTGTTTTACATAAATGATTACAGGTTTCCACTTCTAAAGCTTCACAAAAACCACCTCTTCTTTGAAACCTCCCATGACAGAGCCTCACATACCCCTGCCTTTCCAAGCCCATCTTTCCAAAGAAATGTATACTATCATATCTTTTATTGTATATCTCTTCCCATTGTCATTAGGCAACATTACTCTCAGACACTCTGGATTTTATATTCCTATAATATATGGTGTTTCTTTTGGATTTCAGTTCAGGTCAGTTGCTCCGTCATGTCCGACTCTTTGCGACCCCATGGACTGCAACATGCCAGGCTTCCCTGTCCATCATCAACTCCCAGAGCTTACTCAAACTCATGTCCATTGAGTCAGTGATGCCATCCAACCACCTCATCCTATTATCCCCTTCTCTCCCAACTTCAAACTATCCCAGCATCAGGGTCTTTTCAAATGAGTCAGTTCTTCACATCAGGTGGCCAAAGTATTGGAGTTTCAGCTTCAGCAATAGTCCTTCCAATGAATATTCAGACTGATTTCCTTTAGGATGGACCGGTTGGATCTCCTTGCAGTCCAAGGGACTTTCAAGAGTCTTCTCCAATACCACAGTTCATAAGCATCAATTCTTTAGCGCTCAGCCTTCTTCACAGTCCAACTCTCACATCCATACATGACCACAGGGGGGGAAAAAAAAAGCCTTGACTAGACGGATGTTTGTTGACAAAGTAATGGCTCTACTTTTGAATATGCCTTCTAGGTTGGTCATAACTTGCCTTCCAAGGAGTAAGCGTCTTTTAGTTTCATGGCTGTGGTCACCATCTGCAGTAATTTTGGAGACCCCCCAAAAAAAAGTCTGCCACTGTTTCCACTGTCTCCCCATTTATTTCCCATGAAGTGATAGGACCAGATGCCATGATCTTAGTTTTCTGAATGTTGAGCTTTAAGCCAACTTTTTCACTCTCCTCTTTCACTTTCATCAAGACTCTTTTCAGTTCTTCTTCATTTTCTGCCATAGGGTGGTGTCACATGCATATCTGAAGCTATTGATATTTCTCTGGGAAATCTTGATTCCCTCTTGTTTCATCCAGCCCAGCATTTCTCATGATGTACTCTGCATATAAGTTAAATAAGCAGGGTGACAATATAGAGACTTGACGTACTCCTTTTTCTATTTGGAACCAGTCTGTTTTTCCATGTCCAGTCCTGACTGTTGCTTCCTGACCTGCATACAGATTTCTCAAGAGGCAGGTCAGGTGGTCTGGTATTCCCATCTTTTTCAGAATTTTCCACAGTTTGTGGTGATCTACACAGTCAAAGAGAGTCAATAAAGCAGAAATATGTTTTCCTGGAACTCTCTTGCCTTTTCAATGATCCAGTGGATGTTGGCAAATTGATCTCCGGTTCCTCTGATTTTTCTAAATCCAGCTTGACCATCTGGAAGTTCATGGCTCACATACTATTGAAGCCTGGCTTGGAGAATTTTGAACCTTACTTTACTAGCATGTGAGATGAGTGCAATTGTGCAGTAGTTTGAGCATTCTTTGGCATTGCCTTTCNGCATAGTCAATAAAGCAGAAATAGATGTTTTTCTGGAACTCTCTTGCTTTTTCCATGATTCAGCGGATGTTGGCAGTTTGATCTCTTAGGTGGGCTAAAACTTGATTGCCCCTTTGTTTTATATATATATAAATGTATTTGGCTCCTCTTTTTCCTTTGTGCTCAGTCATGTCCAACTCTTTGTTACCCCATGGACTAGAGCCCACTGTATAGCCCAGAGGACTGTAGGCTCCTCTCTCCATGGGATTCTCCAGGCAAGAATACTGGGGTGAGTAACCATTCCCTTCTTCAGGGAATCTTCCTGACCCAGGAATTGAACCCGCATCTCCTGCATTGCCGGCAGATTCTTTACCGTCTGAGCCACCAGGGAAGCCCAAACTGAGAATCCTTTAGCCAGACTCGCATCCAAGTACTAACTAGTCCTGACCCTGCTTAGCTTCCAAGACCCGATGAGATCAGACACGTTCAGGATGGTATGGCTATGCATGTATACACATAAGACATAGCTCACCTTTTCTGGTTCCTTCTTGGAAGCCTGGGACTTGGCAGCTTAAAGCAGGGCGCAGGGTCTTATGCTTGCGTGCCCTTCCTGGTCTTGCTGTCCTCCTGTCCCACCTCTGTGTGTGGTCACACTCTGGCCTGGGACACTGCAATGATTGATTGTTTTTTTTTTTTTTTTTTTGGCCACATCATGTAGCATGTGAGATCTTAGTTCCCTGATCAGAGATTGACCTCCACACCCCCTGCAGTGGAAGCCTTGAGTCTCAATTGCTGGACCTCTGGGGAAGTCCCCTCAGATGGTTCTAAAGGTGTGAATGGAGATTGCTTGGTGAGACCAGAAAGTCTCACCCGCCCAGTTGTGGAGCCGCTCTTGTTTTTGAGGAGCAGGTTCTGGCGACAGGCGTGGATGCTGGTGGTTCAGGGCCCGTTACTGTCACATCGCCCCAGGGGGTAGAAGGGAAAGAAGGATTTCAGGGACTTATAAAAATGTATGGTTTAGAAAACATTATAATCCCAGAAAGGTCTTAACAAAGAACATTTTATAGAAGCAAATAAATTCACTGTTAATTGTATGGCTCTAACTCAATATCTGTGATACCCCCCATGTTTATGTTTTTTCCCTGTCATTTTCCTTGTGGCTGTATGAATTTTCCATTTCTTGGAGATAACTGTATACTCAGGGATGAAATTTTCTTCTATTTATCAACAGAACCTATTATATATGTTATTTATTTATTGCTCATTTCATCTCAAAGAGGAATTCAAGTAGCTTACCAGAAGGTACACATAAAGAGATTTACTAGAGAAATGAGGCAATTAGAAGAGAAAAGATAGAAAAATATAAAGTGCAAGGGAACGTTAGTATGTAAAATTGCGTGCACCAGATCCTTTCTCATTCTGGCCTTCCCAAGTCTTTTGCTGATAAGTCAATAGCTTCATGATTCTTTGGAACAAACTAGTCTTAAGACCTTGTTCAATCTAGATCCTGTACATGGCTGTGGGTTTGACACTTTGTTTCCTGGTAGCAGAAGCAAAAAGGGTGATAGGATCAGTTTCAAATTTTCAAGCTTTTAGTATTGAAAGTGAATCAGTTGTTGGCTGCATGCAATTTCTGACATGGTTCCTAATAAGAAGATGCTAAATGATATGATAGATGTTGCCCTCAACATAGGAAAAAAATATTCTAGTTGATATTTTACTGTAGATGTTTCTGTATAGCATCCCCACAGCACTAGCCAGATTTTTTTATAGTGGTTTGTTTACAGTCTGACTCCCTTATCAGGCTAATGAATTCTGGACAATAATAGCAAGATCTTACATGTTCTCATCAACATACAGATATTAAATATATATATAGTAAATGCTCAATTAATATTTTGTGAATTGAAACACTTATTATCCAAAAGGAGGAAAATCCATGCATTAATATTTATTGAGCATTTTTACCAGAAAGAAGAATCAAAAGCCCCTGCCCTAGAGGAATTTATGTTCTGCTGGGATGGATACATCTTAATGGATATATTGGACCCTAGCTTGTTACCTGCTATATAATAGAGATATGAACATTTTATTTATTTATTTATTTTGGTGAAATGAGGCATGAGATTGCTTTAAATGCACTCCCAGGTGGCTTCCTCTCCATTTGGAGTTTGGGCTTTGGGTCCTTAAGCCAAGAGAGGAGGGGAAAATCAGGAATAATGAGGACATCTGAGAGGAAAGAGGCCACTGTCTTGCATTTCCACTTCCTTTCTCTTTTAGGGCTCCATGACCCCCAGCTCTCTGGGATGAGGGAGGGGGAGGGCTCCAGGGAGGGAGGGGGAGGGCCCCTTCTGGGGCCTCTTCCTGACTTGACCTGGCAGCCTCAACAGGGAGACTGGTTCCTTTCCCCCTGCCGGCGACATGATCACCATCACCACCATTCCTGCGATGACTTACAGAGAACACTAGATCCTAGGACCAGGAAGATTGAATGATCCCTGGGACATATTTGTAAAATAAAGAGTGAAAAGAGTAAAGAACTCCTACATCTGACTTTTACCCAGATTTATTAATTTTCCCAGGGATCAAACCTGGGTTTCCAGCATTGCAGGCGGATGCTTTACCAGCTGAGCCACAAGGGAAGCCCTGCTAATTTTTAGTTATTCGTTATTATATTAATCAGAGAATTTTTACCTTCATATTTCCCTTTCGTCCCTCTTTTCCTTTCCTCATTAAAAAAAAAAAATTTACTTGGCATGGACTTCTAAGCTAGGCACTATGAGAAATGCAAAATAGGACCTTGTCCTTAATTGCTTATCATTGGGCGAAGGTAGAGAGGGCTCAGGGCTTTGCAGGTCACCTGAGTGTAGGACGGCCTTTAACCCTCAGTATGCCCTGAAAGTTTCCAGAAAGATAACTGCAGTCTTCTCTGAGATTGTAACCTTCTTCCCCGTCTAGATGGTGAACTCCTAGCATGCAGTGCTTTGTTCACCCAGCACCATGCTTGATATATGTGCGATACTCATGTGTTAGTTGAAGGAAGGAAGGAAAAAAGGAGTCACATATAATTCAGCTAAATCTGAATGGAACTTATTTCTATCTTCAGACTACCTACCTTAAGAAATTATTTCCAAAAGTACTACTGTCTGCTGGCTTCTGAACCTTATGTGTGTACTTCTGCACCTTATGTGTGTGCTTCTGCGATGTGTCAAAAAGTAGAAGACAGGATGTAAATCGCTCTAAGGTCTATTGGATCACTCCTCTGAAGTGCTCCAGAATCACTGCTCAGAGAGAAAAAGGTTTCAGGTTAGAGTCAACCTGTTATTGAATGGGGACAATTCTTGAATGGCTTCTTTGAGTCTGGTTTTCTGGGTTATTGTCTTGGCCTTGGGGTCATGAAGGATGCTCAGGGTATCCTTGGATAGATGGAGGGGTGGGGAAAAGTGTGCAAGAGAGGACAGGTAAGAAGTGTGTAAAGACAAGTGATAATCAGATTGAGGAAGCTGGCCCCACACAGTCTTCAGTGGGAGTGGTCCAGGGGGGAGGGGCAGCTGCTGTAACTAGTCAGCAGCTCAGATTCCAGAACCTTCCTTTCACTCCCATCCTCAAATTGTCCTGTCTTTTCCTATCTGCAGAGCCTCCTCTTTTCTCTTTTCCGTCTCCCAAATGTTAGGCCAATTTTCTCTTTGCTCCTGCTGACTTTTTACCCAGGTTTACTCCTATGAGTTCAGTTAGAATGTTGGAAAAGGACTCCTCCATTAAATAACAACAATAATAATAAATACAAATAAACTTAGGAAGTTGAAAGTGAGATGTTTTAAAATGTGAAAGTGATTGCAGACCCTGAGGCAGGGGAAGTGATTGAATAAGAAGCCCTCTTGGGCACACTCTACAACTTCTCCCCTCACCCCTCCCAGTGTGAGCATGTGTAATTTAAACCTGTCCTTGGACAGGAGGAAAGGAAGAATTGCCCCCACCTTCCTCCTGCCGGCTCCCTCCCTGTGTGGAAATTCCTTGGTTGGAGTCTGTGATATCTCAAACTGGGCTGTCACTTTTCAGGGTCACTCTCTGGGGCTATCCTTCCCCATCCCAGCTCAGTTCACATGTTTCTGAGTTAAGAGTAGCAGAAAGCTCATTTTCGCTACACATTTCTCTCCTTACGAGCCCTCTTCCATGGAGGGTCCTCCAGTGCTTTAGTGCCTTTGCGATTTGGACCTCTCCTGGGGAGGATGGGTGTGTTTGTCTTAGACCAGGAATTTCACTATGGCCTTTGGGGGGGGAGGGCTGTGGTCTTTGAGGATCAGTACATTTTTTAGAAAGTCTTGAAGATTTCCTTTGGGTTGATTTGAAGACCACTTGAACCAGTTTCTCTGTCTGATTCTCTTCCATGGCTGTTCCACGCTCTTCTTTAGCAGAGTCACTCTATCTAAGGCTTCTTATCCTCACTCTTCTATGTTGCCAAGACTGTTACCTTAAGTTGGGCATCTCAACAGCTAATAAGATGAATGTCTAGCTGAGAAACGTTTCGCCTTTTGCTCTCTAATCTTTTTTCTTTACATCCTGTGTGCATGTGTAGTTTTTTCTTGGATAAAGTCCCCTTTCCTTTATGTTATTAGTAAACAAAATAGCTTTCAATTTACAGTCTCACCCCTTTTATATACCATCGCTTGCATAAGTTGTCCTTATAGACATTCATTCATTCATCCAGATATTCAAAAAAATGGCATCTTCCTGGGATACTAAAGTTAAATAGAAAGAAATCTGGAAACTCTGATATACACAGAGAAGATACGTGTTGTAGTCACACCCTTGGAAATTAGAGTAATTTGTAGTATCTTGAAAGAACTGTAAATATAGGTGGTCACTCTTGCAATCCTACTGGCAAATTCATTCATGAAACCAAATAGGAAAATGCACCCAACATCTACTGCTTATGTTTAACGGTTTATACTGGTGGAGTGATTCCTCTAATGCATGCAGACAGATAGGAGTAAGCAGGGCAAAGGGTGTTATTTGCAGAAGATACAGGTGTGTCCATGTCATTGCTGGCCTGGAGAGTTGCTCAGGGGTGAAGATGCTATAGTTACCCTCTCAAGTTCAGTTCAGTTCAGTTGCTCAGTCATGTCCGATGCTTTGCGACCCCATGAATCGCAGCACGCCAGGCCTCCCTGTCCATCACCAACTCCCGGAGTTCACTCAGATTCACATCCATCATAGTAAGCCTCAAATACGGCACTAGGCATGTGATGAGCGTTCAGCAGATGCGTGTTTTTCTTTCTTCATTTCCAAAGCAAATCAGAAAGATACAGGCCCATTTGGAGCAGCCCGGTGATTCAGGGGGACAGATTCTGGCCTGTTCTACTTTTAAATAGGTGGGTAGAGAGGGGATTGCCACTCAGGCCAGCCAGCTTTCTCACCTGTGAGGTGTGCATTGTTACACTCATCTGCCCGGTCCTTTACACTTCCAGGGACATTGTGAATCTCCAGTGAGATCTAAGTGTAAAATGCATTGTAAATTACAAAGCACAACCCAACTTGCAGATTTTTTTATTTTTATTTTTTTCTCTAACTTATCCTTCACCACTGCTTACAAAATCGAAGCGAGAGAGAGAACTCACAGTTTGGCAGGCATGTGGAAGGCTGATTTAGAACATGGCATAGATTTAGAAATCTTGTTGAACACAGAATTGGTGGGGCATGCCGTTGAATATGGAGCTTGAGATCTCGAGAGAGTTGAGCAGAGAGGTGTGATTGAGAGTTCGATGATGGTGCGTTGAGACCGTTATCCACAGAGGGAACGTGCAGATAGAGGTTAGCTGCCCGCAGAGGAAACAGTGGTGACAGTCCGCCAGGATTTGTACGGAGAATGAAACTTGGCTGTTGACCTTGCAAACCTTCACATCTAAGGATGAAGCACAGGACAGTGTGCATGAGGGAGACAGCAAGGGTGGTTTGATGTGAACAGACACTGCCTGCCTGCTTCACTTCCCTGGGTCATGCACCAGGTGGGATGAGCTCCTGCTGGGTCTTCAGTTACGGGGTACTGATGTTCACTTCGGATGGATGTACTTAAGTGTATGGGTCCAGTTTTGGTAACTGTGTCCTTCGTTTTGAATCCACTCCTTAGCTTCATGGAAGCAAGGTGTGTAATGGGCAGAACACTGGATTGGGGTATTACAGAGAGCTGGGACAGGTATGTTCCTTGGGCGTCTTGGCTGCCTTATGGTTAAGTAAAGGGATTGGATCTGAACGATGTGAGAGGTCTCTTCCAGGGCTTCCCTGATAGTCAGTTGGTAATGAATCCTGCAATGCAGGAGACCCCAATTCTATTCCTGGGTCAGGAAGATCTGTTGGAGAAGGGAAAGGCTACCCACTCCAGTATTCTTGGGCTTCCCTTGTGGGCTCAGCTGGTAAAAAATCCGCCTGCAATGCAGGAGACCTGGGTTGGGAAGATCCCCTGGAGAAGGGAAAGGCTACGTACCCAGTATTCTGGCCTGGAGAATTCCATGGCCTGTATGGTGCATGGGGTCACAAAGACAGACACGACTGAGTGACTTTCACTTTCACTTTCCAGGGCTAGGCTTGTAGCACATCTGTTGTAGGACAAAGAGCCCTTTTTGGAAGGTGAATCCTCACATCACATAATGCTTTTAATCTTCCCTTTCTTTGTTGTTAATTGCCAGTCTTTGTGTGTCCAGTTTTCTTGAGCAAGGACATCAGACATACTTAATTTGCTGTATGGAGTTTATCTTCCAATTCATAGGAATGCAAATTGAGGGGTTTTCAATACACATAGTCTCTTACTAACGCCAGTTTCTCAGAAGCTTCAAGAATGGTCATCTCATTCGTCCATCTATCTGCCTCTCTTTATCAGACAGAGAGGTTGTGTGTGTGTGAAGTTGTGCCCATTTGCAGCCATGGGGCACTTCTGCTTCAAGAAACAGCCTCACGTATAGCACCCCGGGGGCTGTTCTCAGGAGGGCAGAGAGAGAAGAGCCAGATGTTCTAGCATCCCCCACCCCCCACCCGATTCTAGCCCTGAAAGTGTGAATCTCCCACCCAGTCACTTAAGCCCATGTTTCATATGCAGAATGAATGAGAGGGGAAAGCCCTGGGGATGCGAGGAGGCCTTGTCCCCTCTCATCTCTGCTTGCTGGGATGGACAGCTGATTTGGGGAAATTGAAATCCAGAGTCTGAGGCAAAGAGCAGAGGACAGAGGCCAGACCCGAAGTGACTGCGAGATGGCAGGCGGGCACGAAATGATTGAATGGAATAGGGATACCATCACTGGGAACCGAAAAACCTCACGTCCAGATGTGGTCAGAGAGGTTCACAGAATGAAAGACAGTCTGATGAGTGAGATACACACGCCTGTAGAGTGCTATAGAAAAATCAATGGTAAGTGGAGGTGAAAGAGTTCCAGCCGGCTTTTATTGAGCACAAAGAAGACAAACTGGCTTTTGCAGGGGTTCCAGCTCTATGTTAATGGTGCTTTTTAAAGAACTCCTGTACAGAGTAGGGAGAAAAAGGCAAACAGGAGAGGTTGCCAGCCCGGACGTGCAAAACATACACACACACACAGATAAGGGAAAAAGAGAAACTGACTCTGGACTGAACCTTCTGGGGTTTATGCATGCGGTGAAGTGTGTCTTCATTTTACACACGTATTTTGGACTTTCAGATGGCATAGAGTTTGATCTGTCTTTTCCCATCTGGCTTTTCCTTCTTCCCTCCGTTTGCTTTCTACAAGTCTACTGTGGCTTTATTAGGAATCCCTTTGGTTTAAGGGGGAAAAAAGAAAGAGAGACTGGCTGGAGGGGGAAGAAACCAGACTAGATCTTGGCTGGAGCCCACAGCATGGGCCCAGAGAGTCATGCCCGGGGCCTTCTGTTTGCTTAGGCACACGCCCCTCACCCCCACCCCCACGGTGCCCCTTTTTTCTGTAAGGGGGCTGACGGAGACTCTTTCTACCCCCCTAACCTGGTATTTTTTTTTCCCCCTTTTTAGTTGTTTAAAGAGAATCTTTTCCTTTCTCTCTCTCTTTTTTGAGTTTTTCTTTTCTTTCTTTCTTTTTTCTTTTTTTTTGAGGCTTGAGCCCAGAGAGCAGTGAATTTCTCCTTGCTGGCCCCTCCTCTCCTCCCCAGCCCCCTCCCTGGTGAAGAGTTCATCCAAAGTTCGCATCTAGACTCTGAACAAAGTGGCCCAGACCTTTTCCTGACTCCTCACCCTTTGTCCTCATCACTCAGTGACAGACAGGAATCAAAAGCTGAGGACCCAGCCGGGAGAGGGCCGTGGGGGAGGCGGGAGAAAGGAGAAGCGTTCCCATTAACTGGCTGGGCCCTTAACAACCGTGGGGAGGAGCGAGGTCCTGGGGGAGGAGGGAGAGAAGGGGAGGAGGGCGGAAGAAAGAGGGAGAGGGGGAGGAGGGGAGGAGGGGAAGGGGAGGGGGAAGACAGAGGTGGTGGCCCCAGAAAGGATTTTTGTTTAAGTTTCCCCAGGCACACTGAGCATTCCCAAGTTGTTTGCAGACTGTTTCATCTGGTTTCTGTTTGAGGAGAAGAGAGAATGGGATGATCCCTAAGGAGATGGGCCTGGCAGAGGGGGAAGCACGGACAGGGAAAAAGATAGGGGGAGTGCGTTATTCCTAAAGCTGGAAACATGGAAGCTTTCTGACCCTACCGTGAGAAAACACATTCTCTGAGAGATCAGGGCTCACCTTTTGGAGGTGGATAACACTTTTCAGGACACGGGAGGACTATAGAGCAAATTACTTCTTCCCGAGTGCTAAATGATTCCCTGGTGCCCTGGCAAGAGCCCGTTTACCTCCAAAAGGTGAATTGTTTATTGCTGGCAAGTAGAATATTGGCTGTAATGCTGGCTCATCCATCCTCTTGCATCCCTGTGAGGTATTCAGGGCGGAGGTGATGCTATCCACCTGTCACCGCAGGAAGATGGCTGACAGATGCCTTTCTGACTCCTGTTCCTGGGTTTGAATTGTCAGGGAAGGAGGGGAAGTGACTTTTCCAAGGTCTTAGAGTGAGTGAGCCACTGACTGAGGTAGAATTAGATTTCTGTCCCTGTTATAATGCACTTGTTTCTCGGAGAAAAGACTTAAGCGTCTTAACTCTGATGTGGAGCCTCACGGAGAAAGGCTGCTAGGAAAAAAACCTCGGCCAGCTCTCACTGGGAAGGGAGAGGCCAGAAGGAGGATGCTTCTGTGGTTGTCCCAACCTCATTAGGTTTTTTTTTTTTTTTTTAGGGCTTTGGGTCTCTGGGCTATCTGCTCATTTGTTCTGTTTGTCTCACGCACTCCCACCTGTGGTTCCCAATGGTCACCATCTCCCATGCCTCCAAGGTCAGGTATATGGCTGAGTTCAGGTGAACAAGCATGGGGTGTATGTATGTGTGAAAAATGAGGCCTAAGTTGGTGAGGAGGAAGTTAAATTGTGAGATGCCATTTTTGGTGAGCCTTAATGCAGAAGACAGCAGTGTGAAATCCTGCTTGATGTTATGGCTGAAGATCTATTGCTTTTTTTTTCTTTTTGATCTATTGCTTTTGGCTCCCCTAAATCTTCAAAATCATAGTGAACTCTGTGACTCCTGAAAGCAGATGCTGTCACCTAGCCCTTCACAGTTTGGATGATGGAGGGAATTGGGAATTCCTTCTGTTGGGGTGAATAGGGAATGGATCTCCGGCGTCAGGGCACTTGGGTTCTGTTTGCCCTTCTGACTGTGGATTTATTATAATAAACTAATGGCTTCCAGGTGGTGCAGTGGTAAAGAATCTGCCTGCCAGGGCAGGAGACACAAGAGACGTGGGTTTGATTCCTGGGTCGGAAAGATCCTTTGGAGTAGGAAATGGCAACCCACTCCAGTGTTCTTGCCTGGAAAAATTCCATGGACAGAGGAACCTGGTGGGCTGCATGACTGAGGTCACAACGAGTCAAACACAACCAAGCACATAGGAGAGAGAGAAGCCAAATAAAGTATAAAAAACACTCTTTGTGGTGATGTTGAGGTTTGGTGATATTAAAAACTTTGAATACATGATTATTATTTAGGTTTTATGTGCCACAAATTATGCATAGTGTTTCTGTTCATATATGTTATTTCATTTTAAAGTATATGATAATCTTATGAGGTGGGAGTAATTAACAAGTAAGGAAACTGAGGCACAGGGTGATGAAAAATAACTTGCCCAACATTAGTAAATAGTAAAATTATTTGCGTTATCATGGAAATACAGTGCATATCCAGTGATTTTTTTTTTTCTTTCTGTTTTTAATAGAATAGCTGTGTTCACAGAGAGTTGTAGAATCAAAGGACTATGTTATTCATTAGAGTTCTGGATAACTTGGATACTGAATCATTTCAGGCTAAATTGAGTGAAAGCTTACCTTTTCACAGATTAACAAAGTGAGGGGGGGCACTTTCTAACTATATTAATCGCATAATAGTGTTCATGGGAATATTTATCCCGCTTAGCAGAATAGACTTTCCAAAGATTTAGCAGTGGCATCTGCATCCAGTAAATGTTTTAGTTACTACTGATTCTTCCCAATTAGTTAAAAAGTCTGTCTGTCATGGTGCTGCCTTCTTGGCAGTACTTTTATTGACAGTGAGTCTGTGTGAATGTTTAAGTCATACAAGGACACTTCTTTTCACCGTCTCCTAACCTAGGTTTTCTGCGGCAGAACACCCTTTTAGCATACAGGTGCAGATTTTCCTGGTCTACAAGTCAGGAAACGGGGAGATACATCCCTACCCTGGGCCAGAGAGGAACTTGGTGACAGGGTCTGCATTCCAACCTGGCGCTCCCGCACTTTGCTGGCTTCTTGTTTCTTGTGAGCTTGTCAAGGCCATTTGCAAAGTTGGGGCCCTCCGAGAACAGGGGTGCTTGCTGCTGCAGTTAGATGAAGTCTAGACTTTCCACCTCCCCTGTGGCACTCTTGGCAAGTTGACAGGTATAATTGATGAGTTATTCTAAGAATGCGATTCCTGAGTAACTCTAGAGTGGAGTGACTGTGTTTCTGAGTAGTTAATGTGGCTGGAGGGAAAGGCAGATGAGAAGGGGGTGGGGGCTGGGGAGCCGGCGGGGATGGGAGGGAATGTCTTTGTTCAGCCCAGGTGTGTTCCAAGACTGTGGTTCCCAGTGAGGGGAGCGGGGAGTCCTAGCACCCAGGGTCCTCTTAGGGCTCATGGTTTCAGAAAGTCCATGTGGCTTTCTAGTTTGCCCACATGTGCGTCCTAGGAAGGGGAACAGAAACACTTCACTTTAACTTGTATACTTCCACACCACCCTTCTCAGCTGAGTTGATAGGAACTCCCAGAGCTGCTTTCATTGTTCCAGTTTGCGTCATTGCTGGCTGTCCAAAATTCTGATTGTCCGTGGCTGGCCGTTTAATTCTTCAGGGTTTGCAAAGTTTATGGCCTGTTGAGAAAGGAAAGGAGTCAAGGCCGTGGTTGTGATCATGGTTTTCCATTGCCCTTGAGGGTGAGTGGTGGTCTGAGGGTGTTGGGACTGGGCCCAGGAGCCCTCGGGGTTGGGTCTAGCCTGGCTCAGGGGAAATGAAAGAGATTGACTTTGCTGGGATTGGCATGGCACCTCCACATGGTAAGTTGGAAAGCAGTCCAGGGTGTAAAGCCACAGGTGGTCGGCCTGGTGTCAGGGCTTCGAATTCTGTCCCTGGGGGATCGCCCTCCTTTCCACCATGCCATCACCTCTCCTGAGTGGAATCTGCTGCTTCCTGTGACACACCTGTCCCCTCACTCTCTTCCTGCCCCACTGGCCTGGCTGCTGCTGAAGACGCCTCCTGGGTTTTCTTGTGAAGACTCAGCTATGACAGGTTCCTTTTTCCCCTCTCCTCACACTGGGAACTAGTACCTTTCTGGCATTCATACCACACAACTCTTCTATTCTTTTAAAACCCAAACCACCTATTTATAGACCCCGACACAATTATCTTGTTAGCGTTTGAGTGTGGGTGAGTTCCTATGATGGTTGCACTTCTATTCTCCAAATGATAGGTGGACCCCAGATTCTGGGACTGCTTGAGAATTAATCTGCTTCTTTAAAGGTTAGAAATACTAAGTCTACCCCATACTTACTCCCTATTTCTCCTGATGGGAAGAATTAATCAGGTAGGGAGACATGGATGTGAATTNGGGTGAGTTCCTATGATGGTTGCACTTCTATTCTCCAAATGATAGGTGGACCCCAGATTCTGGGACTGCTTGAGAATTAATCTGCTTCTTTAAAGGTTAGAAATACTAAGTCTACCCCATACTTACTCCCTATTTCTCCTGATGGGAAGAATTAATCAGGTAGGGAGACATGGATGTGAATTTCAACTTCTGTGGTTGCCAGCTGCCTGACATGGGGTAAGTTACTTAATTTCTATTTTTTTTTTTTTTTAATCTCTAGAAGCTTTTGGGAGGGCTAAAAAGTAATGAAATGATAGCCACTAGTTTGTAAAAATATGGCTTATTTTCTTTTTTTGCTTTCTAGCTTTCATTAGGTCAGAATCACTGTCTTTTCCTCTGTGACCGTGGTGCTTTTCACACCCAAAGCAGGCACTGACTAGGTTTTTTCCCTAGCTCTGAGTGCGAGTTCTAGGTCTCTCGGCTTGTAAGAAGGTTATCTCCAGTTCTCTCCGGGTTCATCTGTGCGGTGACATCTAGGTTAGGCTGATGTTCTCCTCCTTTGAAAAATCTAGCTTTTCCCCCTTTCCCCTTCCTTTACGTCTATCATTCCAGGTTGCTGGAAGTAATAAGTATAGTGTGATAATTGTAACAACTTAATTTGCATAGCACTCTTAATTTCAGATCTTTTTTTTATTACTTCTCACATCAAATGTGGCATTATCCCCATTTTAGAGTTAAGGAAATCAAGTCTCTGTGAGGAAAAAGATTTACATTCTCTTCTGCTGATAACTTGCTGTGAAGAAGTCACTCAGAAAATAAAATAAAACACAGATTGTTAAAGTTGCCAGAGGCTTTAGAGATCATCTAACCTGAGCACCGAAGAATTGGTGCTTTTGAACTGTGGTGTTGGAGAAGACTCTTGAGAGTCCCTTGGGGTGCAAGGAGATCCAACCAGTCCATTCTGAAGGAGATCAGCCCTGGAATTTCTTTGGAAGGAATGATGCTGAAGCTGAAACTCCAGTACTTTGGCCACCTCATGCGAAGAGTTGACTCATTGGAAAAGACTCTGATGCTGGGAGGGATTGGGGGCAGGAGGAGAAGGGGACGACAGAAGATGAGATGGCTGGATGGCATCACTGACTCGATGGACATGAGTTGAGTGAACTCCGGGAGTTGGTGATGGACAGGGAGGCCTGGCGTGCTGCGATTCATGGGGTCGCAAAGAGTTGGACACGACTGAACGACTGAAACTGAATCTAGCTCTGAGGAATAGAAAATATAATGGAAAATTTGGGATTTGCAATTAGCGTGTTAAAAAGGTTGAAAGGAAGATCAATTTTAAAAAGTGTGTCTCAGGGACTTCCCTGGTGGTTCAGTGGCTAAGACTCTGCACTCCCAGTGCAGAGGGCCCAGGTTGGATCCCTGGTTGGGGAACTAGAGGCCACATGCTGCAACTAAAGATCTCACATGCCACAGCTGAGACCTGGTGCAGCCAATATTGAGCAGTGTATCACAATATATCTAAAATGTTATTTCAACATATGAGCACTATAAAATCAGTAATGAGATATTTTATATTCTTTTTGGTACCGTTTGCAACATTGTGTGTGTGTTTTACTCTTCCAACACAGTTCAGATTAGAACATTTCAAGTGTTCTGGCTGTAAATGGCTAGTGGTTTACCCTATTGGTTAGTATACAGCTAGCCCAACCATTTAATTTTGCAGATTAGGACAGCCAGGCTCAGAATTATGATTAACTCATAAGTGGCAAGAATAAAGCAAGTCTGCATCCTGAACTTGTTTCAACTCTACTGTCTGTACTCAACTGTTATGAAGACCTGGCTTGTGCTGTAACTTTACATCTTGCCTCTTCTACTCTAGTTTGGTTTTAGAGAAGGCTCCCACTGTTAACAGACTAAGACAGTGCGTGCTTGTCCACAAAGTAACACAGTAGTCTAGCCCATAGCAGGGGGATCTTTGTGATGTCTGAGTATGCCGTTGCTATTGGGGAAGTGGGAGCCTTGTAGGTTTCTTCTCAGTGGAATGGGCTCAGTGCTGCTCAGAACTTCCCTCACTTAACCCTGTAAACTTGGACTTGATTCTTCTGAAAATAAATAAATAAATAAATAAAAAATCCCTGGAAACCTAAGCCGCGCCCTTGGCAAATGGCACTGGTGAGCCAAGTGGGCATTGCCAATAGGGCAATTTTCCGTCAGGTCCCACGGTGGCAAGCTGGCTGTAAAGCAGTTGAGGATGACATGAATGATGTCTCTTGAAGCTAAGACTGAGCATCCTTAATGGAAAACAAGGTCAGTTACCTGCCTGGATGATGACTCGGACAGCCTTTTCTTTCAGAGGAGAAGAGGAGCCCTTTATTAATCACCGCTTTCGGCATGCTACATGTGATTCGTTTGCTCGTTGTCACAACCCAGCTCAGCTCCACTTTCAGCAGTTTATCTCCAAACAGAGACGATCTTTGTGCATCTACCAGCTTCCAGAAAACACCAGTGGGAAATCTTATTTACGGTGATGATGGTTATGGTTGTGATTATTGACAACCATCATTATAAACATCATTATTATTTAGTGTTAATCAACAACAGCATGAAAGGTGCTCTAAAGAATGCAGAATTTGACCCTGTCCTTGCAAATGGGCTCATAAGAAAAAAATGACAGGAAGAGACACCCAGCCTGGGCTAGCTAGGAAAAATACATTCTAGGGAGATACAGCTGACAGAATAGCTCCAAAAGTTATAATTTTTAGGGCTTTGGTGGAGTTCTGTATGGCACCTTGAACACAGGTTAGAGAAAGAGAAAGTAGAATTTCCCAGTAAGAGAAAGTCAGTTTCAGCCTAGTTTTACTGTTAGACTAAGTTGTAAAGAACAAATACCAGGCAAAAGTTGGATATATTTTGTTTCATTGGCATGCAGGTTTATTTTTATGATCCACTTTTATTATGTACTATTTGTATTTTTTAATGACTTTGAATATCATCAGAGTCATTATGGACTTGCCCATGATATGGGAGAAAGATTGGATCTAGTGGAAAGAGCATTTGTTTCTGGGACAGAAGCTTCTGTTTCATTTATCTTGATTTCAGATACAACATTTAACTTTCCAGCTTCAGACTCCTTATGTATAAAATAGGATACTAGTAACTACATGATGGGCATCCCCAGTGACTCAGTGGTAAAAAATCTGCCTGCAGTACAGGAGAGGCAGGAAACATGGGTTCGATCCCTGTGTCGGGAAGATCCCCTGGAGTAGGGCATGGCAACCATTCTGGTATTTTGCTTGGAAAATCCCATGGAGAGAGGGGTCTGGTGGGCTACAGCCCATGGGTTCTGAGTCAGACACGACTGACGCAACTTAGAAACTAAGCAACTATGCATAGCATTTTGAGAATTCAGATGTTATTATTTCTACCTCTATTATTCTACCTTGATTTTGTTTATCAACTAATTCTGATTTTAGTTATTCTATTGCTCAACTTCTCTTAAAAAAAATATTATTATTATCTAGGAGGAAACTGGGCTTCCCTGATGGCTCAGTGGGTAAAGACTCCACCTGAAATGCAGGAGACACAGGAGATGCAGGGATGGTCCCTGAGTTAGGAAGACCCCCTGGAGGAGAAAGTGGTAACCCACTCCAGGATTCTTGTCTGAGAAGGCCCGTGGACAGAGGAGCCTGGTAGGTTCGAGTCCAGTTCAGTTCAGTTCAGTTCAGTCGCTCAGTCGTGTCTGACTCTTTGCAACCCCATGAATCACAGCACGCCAGGCCTCCCTGTCCATCACCATCTCCCAGAGTTTACTCAGACTCATGTCCATCGAGTCAGTGATGCCATCCAGCCATCTCATCCTTGGTCGTCCCCTTCTCCTCCTGCCCCCAGTCCTTCCCAGCATCAAAGTCTTTTCCAATGAGTCAACTCTTTGCATGAGGTGGCCAAAGTACTGGAGCTTCAGCTTTAGCATCATTCCTCCCAAAGAAATCACAGGGCCGATCTCCTTCAGAATGGACTGGTTGGATCTCCTTGCAGTCCAAGGGACTCTCAAGAGTCTTCTCCAACACCACAGTTCAAAAGCATCAATTCTTTGGCACTCAGCCTTCTTCACAGTCCAACTGTCACATCCATACATGACCACAGGAAAAACCATAGATGGACCTTAGTCAGCAAAGTAATGTCTCTGCTTTTGAATATGCTATCTAGGTTGCTCATAACTTTTCTTCCAAGGAGTCAGCGTCTTTTAATTCCATGGCTGCAATCACCATCTGCAATGATTTTGGAGCCCCCCAAAATAAAGTCTGACACTGTTTCCACTGTTTCCCCATCTATTTCCCATGAAGTGATGGGACTGGATGCCATGATTTTCATTTTCTGAATGTTGAGCTTTAAGCCAACTTTTTTCACTCTCCTCGTTTACTCTCATCAAGAGGCTTTTGAGTTCCTTTTCACTTTCTGCCATAAGGGTGGTGTCATCTCCATATCTGAGGTTATTGATATTTCTCCCAGCAATCTTGATTCCAGCTTGTGCTTCTTCCAGTCCAGCATTTCTCATGATGTACTCTGCATATAAATTAAATAAGCAGGGTGACAATATACAGCCTTGACGTACTCCTTTTCCTATTTGGAACCAGTCTGTTGTTCCATGTCCAGTTCTAACTGTTTCTTCCTGACCTGCATACAGATTTCTCAAGAGGCAGGTCAGGTGATCTGGTATTCCCATCTCTCTCAGAATTTTCCACAGTTTATTGTGATCCACATAGTCAAAGGCTTTGGCATAGTCAGTAAAGCAGAAATAGATGTTTTTCTGGAACTCTCTTACTTTTTCCATGATCCAGTGGATGTTGGCAATTTGATCTCTGGTTCCTCTGCCTTTTCTAAAACCAGCTTGAACATAAGGGAGTTCACAGTTCACGTATTGCTGAAACCTGGCTTGGAGAATTTTGAGCATTATTTATTAGTGTGTGAGATGAGTGCAATTGTGCGGTACTTTGAGCATTCTTTGGCATTGCCCTTCTTTGGAATTGGAATGAAAACTGACCTTTTCCAGTCCTGCGGCCACTGCTGAGTTTTCCAAATTTGCTGGCATATTGAGTGCAGCACTTTCACAGCATCATCTTTCAGGATTTGAAGCAGCTCCACTGGAATTCCATCACCTCCACTAGCTTTGTTCGTAGTGATGCTTTCCAAGGCCCACTTGACTTCACATTCCAAGATGTCTGGCTCTAGATGAGTGATCACATCATCATGATTATCTGGGTCGTGAAGATCTTTTCCAGAGGGTTGCAAAGAGTTGGACCATGACTGAGCCACCACTAAGTACGCAGGAGGAACCTCCGGCTCAGAGAAATTTAGGAACTTGGTTAAGGTCACACAGGTAACAGGTGGCATAGCTGGGATGTAAGACTGGGCCTCCTGTCTTGAATAAATGACTTATTTTCATTTGTGTTCATTGCAGTCCTGGACATTCAAGGTAAGCATGGTCAGGACACAGTTTTTGAGATAGGAGTTCTCAGTGATCTTTGTTTTGTTTCATAAATTGCTCAACACTAGTAATATTTCTTTGACGTGATGGTTATTGCAGTTTAAAACTGTTGTTTTTTTTTTTTTTTTTCCTTTCCTTCTTTTTTCTTTGTTGCAGTTAAAAACTTTGGAAACATGATTTCAAGTCATGTTGACTGTCTGTATTACCAGTTATCTCACTTCTTAATCTAGGGTGGGTTTACATGGACCTTGAGGGCATACTGGGAAGAACCTCCTCTGACCCTGTTTTGTTGAAAGAGTTGATGGTTATCTGAAAGGCTGTTCATCTTCCGAGAAAGTAGATAAAGGTTGATGGTTGGAAAATACAACATAGTTCTTTATGCCTGGAACTATCATAATGGAGCTTTTGGCATGGCACAGAGATAATTGTCTACCATACTTCCAAATTTGTTGGCCCGAGAACAAGAATTTCCCAGTTCTGTACATGGCCTTAAGAGAGGACCATCCTGGCTTTCCTGAAGGCTCTATGTTAAAGAGCAGGGGATGCAGGTTCTATCCCTGGGTCGGGAAGATCCCCTGGAGTGGGAAATGACAACCCGCTCTTGCCTGAAGAATCCAATGGACAGAAGAGCCTGGTGGGCTACAGTCCATGGGGTCGCAAAGAATCGGACCTGATTAAGCGAATGAGCACACCACAGCAAAGAGAACCGTCACATCCGTTTGGATGCCCCCCCTGCTAGGATCCTTCTAAAGTTGTGACCTTGCTATATACTTTTCCTCTACGAATTCCTTAAGTTTCTATATTTTGGGACTTTACTGTTAAGAATAGATTTTTTATGGCCTTTTTGGGGAGTCTAGTGGCCATGTGGTACCTCAGAAGAATTTGTAGCTTTTAACTCTGGGCCCTCAAGAAGCCTTGGCCTTTAAAGAAATTGATCTGAATTGTTGCCAGATTTTTCTGTAGAGTTCCCAGTTCCTGAGCTTCTGGTTTTTGTTTGTTTGAGCTGACTACTGAAATAAGAATATGTTTCCCTTTTTCTCTCTTTTCCTCCCTTCCCACAGGGTGGTAGAGTCTCCAGCTGGTGAATTTCAGACTGGAGTTAGATGGGGACAAAGGCATGTGGTGGAAAGCCTAAGTCATTGTCCTCACTGCGGCTTCTTCAAATATTTCTCCCCTTGAGCCTACCCAGATGCCTACCATACCCTCTTAGCGCTAAAAGAGACTTCTGTTGGAGGTGAACTAGTTTAATTCCTAGAGCTTTCTGATAACCAAACTAATGTCAACGTGGAAGCGGAGTCTTCATTGTATGGTAAAGACCTTGAAGAGCCAGACCGCCGCTGGTTTCGTCATCAATTCTTATCCTTCCTGCGCCATAGGTTCTGCCCTTCCCTGTTCTGGCTCTGCCCCTTTTATTCTTCTTGACTTTTCGAAGGGCTTCCTGGGCAGCCACATTTTTCATAAAGAGTCTAAAATAGCTTGACATTTGTATAGTACCTTAGAGTTTACGGCACATTTCATTTATATGATCAGATTTGACCTTTAAAACCACTCGGAGGAAGGAAGGAGAGGTATCATTATCCTCCTTTCACCAAAAAAGAAATGGAGGCACAAAAAGGTAAAGTGGCTTGCCCTCCATTATGCAACAGGTATGGGGCAGGGCTTGAATCTGAATCCTGGTCTGTATCATTATCAATTTCTCCCTGCTGATAGACCCAGCCAGGTTTCTTTACACCAGATTCAATTTTCATCTCTTTTTTCCTCCGGATTTTCCATCAGAGTCAGCCATCCTAATCACTGTGATTTCTTTTTAGCCCTTCCCACGTCTTCCTTCCGATCTCGTGTCCAGTCCCACTCTTTTACCCATTCCTTACTCACCTCTGCTGGGATTGCCATTTCCTTCTCCAGCATGAACTCCAGTTTCCCCTAAATTGTGTAATTCTTCCTGATAGATTCTGAATTTGATCCCAGTCTCTACTGCGTGATCCCTTCTCCCTTTTTTCTCTTTGGTCTTTCTTTAGGCAAGTCTGGAACTCCTGGCAAATATTTAGCTCATCATTATTGTTTTTTGCAGTAATCTCTTGTGAATATTTTGGCAGTGGCCTCTTCTTAATTGCAGTCCTCTCTGGGGGAGGGTTAATAGTTCGAACCCATCATTTTTCTTGTGCAGGTTGAGACTTACAGAAGTTGCCTAGAGTGAGGCTGTCCCTCACTGTGGGGGGAGGGGCTCAGGCCTGGGATGGGGACGACTGGGAATCCAGTTGGGATACTGGTGATCATCAGGACATGTGTTTTTTCTTGCCCTGCTAGAAAAATTGCTGGGGGAAGCATAGACTCAGTGGGTTGCACCCTTCTAAAAGCCTACTGTGGAAGTTAAGAGTGGAAATAGCCTGATATATGTCCGTTTTCACTTTTTTTTTCCCTATTAGTTTGTTAAGAGCAGGCTTTGTACAAACTCCCTCCCCGCCAATTCACCGCCCGCCGCACCCCCCCCCCCCCCC
>SJYA01004997.1:4607-28529 GCA_006410615.1 Neotragus moschatus
CACACACACACACACACACGTTCTCAGGAGTTTGGGTTTTTACTTCCTATCTATTCCCTACTTCGTGCTGCCCCTACACACACACACACACACACACACACACAGGTTCTCAGGAGTTTGGGTTTTTACTTCTTATCTATTCCCTACTTCGTGCTGCCCCTACACACACACACACACACACACACACACACACACACACACCCTTAATGAGTCAGGAATGTGTGTTTTAGCTATCTTGCCCGTCCAAGCATCATGGAGGATACAACATCCGGGACCTGGATACCAAGACCTCTCAAGTTCCAGGAAATTCACTGCTTTTGGCCATGGCACAGCAAAGTGTCAAGTCCAGAGCATCTCCACCTTCAGGTGAGTCTCCAAAGTTTGGTTTCTAGGATACAGGAGAACTCTTCTCAGACACTCCCAGGACCCCAGCCTTGTTCCTAGACCTCTCTGCCTACTCCAACATTTCTCCCATAGGAGACAGTGAAGACAGGGCTGGCTTGAAGCCAGGGCTCCTTGGAAGGCAGGCCCAGAGCTGCTGGGCAGAGCAGGGACAGCTTGACCATGGATGGGGGTACCGCCTTGCTGCATACACTGCTAGGCCTTTCCCACTTGTCTTCTGAGCTTGGGAGTTGGATTTTATGTTCTCTTTTAGGCTTCTGGAGGCCACTTCACCTGTCCCAAGAGGAAATGAAGCAGCTACCACCTGGAGCACACAACTGCTCTCAAGTAATGCTCTCTGGTCTAGGCAGCAGAGTAGGTATCCGGGTTAAACACACTTATTTTGTCCCTGCCTCACCTCCAAGGTAGGAGACTACTTCCTTTCCATGGGAGGACTCATTGTAGTGTAACCACAGGCTTTGGGATGTGGGGTCAGTACCAGGGAGGGATCTGGGAATGAAGGGCAAAGGGTGAGTCCATACTAGCAATTTCTTTATCCCCTGTCTGCTGGTCTAGTGTCCTGAGCTGCAGAGAGAAATTGACAACCTTAAAGATCAACTTGGTATGAGTGGTCTCTGCCTGGGCAGAGGGAGACCAGGGCATCCTAGTGTAGAATGTGTAGTTTGGGTAGGGGCTGGAGGTATAGGCTGCTACCCAGGGATCAACCTTCTTGTGGAAGGAGACCCTGCCAGACCTGGCCCTGGAGTCTTCTGTGCATTTTCACCTCTCTCTGCCTACCTATCTACCTATCTCTCCATTAAGACATATATTGTTTCAACCACATGTGCACTTTGCCAACAAGTCCTAGAAATCTTATTTTAGTTAATTTAGAGATACCACATTTATTTTCTCTAACTGCTGATAGGCAGAGAGTAGACATGTTTTCACAGGATCTGAATGATTCTGATACATTCTGGAGTTTGAGAACTACTTGCACATCTTGTTCTCATTTGGAAAAACCTGTCTGTTTTTAACCTGAGTGATGTGTGGATGAGTTAGTTGCAGGGCTGTATATCACTAGGTTTTTTTTTTTGGGGGGGTCCATTTTCAGGGTTACGCTTGTCCCACGAGAAAGAGGGGGTTTCTGAATCCCTGTGCCTGGAATGCCTAGGTATGCCTTTCTCTGTTTCAGTGGTCTTGCAGCACTTCATTGAGAAGTTCCAGACCCTTTGAAGTGAGTGGGACATGTTCTCTCCTCACCCAGTCTTCGTGTGAGTGGGCTGAGGGCTCCACCCTGACTCTGCTCCCTTTCACAGGCTGAACACAGCATCCCCCACATGGAGGCAGCTGGTGCTTCTTGAATCCAGAAGCTCCACACTGGGTCCCTTGTTCTCCTTGCCCACTTCTCGTCAGAAGGCCCTGTCCTGCTGCCCTACCAGGGTGTCCCTCTTTCCTGAGGGTTAGCACAGCTTCTGCCCCTCATATGCCGCAGTTTTGAATTAAAGTACTTGACAGATTTGGTGGTCTGCCTCCTTTCTGTGGGGAAGCCTGGGTGGGCCCTAGTGGCCTGGGTCTGATTGGTGTGTGGCTTTGCTCCTATGTGCACCACACTGTTCTCTTCCCTCTTTTCTGGGCCGTATGGTGTCCCCACCTCCCTCTCAGCAGGAACCAACTGCCTTCTTCCAGAGCCCAGCCACACTCCTCTCTCTGCACTTGGATCTACCTTCCTGTTCTCCCCTCTCCTCTGTTGTCATTGAGCAGCTGCTACACAACACAGTTGACTTTTCCCCCTTCCCAGGGAAGTTGCTCAGTCGTGTCCAACTCTGCAAACCAATGGACTGTAGCCTACCCAGCTCCTCCATCCATGGAATTTTCTAGGCAAGAGTACTGGAGTGGGTTGCCATTTCCTTCTCCAGGGGATCTTCCCGACCCAGGGATTGAACCCAGGTCTCCCACATTGCAGGCAGGCGCTTTACCATCTGAGCCACCAGGGAAGCCCAGTCCTTTTCTGGATTCATTATCTGCCATTGGTACTCAAATATCTTAGCCAGCACCACCGTGTCATCATCGTTTCCTCTTTGATCCTTATCTATCACTTCTTGTTCTTTAGTTCAGTAGAGGGTGGAGGCAGAAGTCACAGCACAGCAAGATGCAGAGCAAAAGTGGGGACAGGAATCCATTCTGCTGACTCTGAGCCAACTTTAGGGAACTGCCTGCAGTTTAGTTCAGTCACTCAGTCATGCCTAACTCTTTGCAACCCTGTGGACTACAGCATGCCAGGCTTCCCTGTCCTTCACTGTCTCCCAGAGCTTGCTCAAACTCAGGTCCAGTGAGTCGGTGATGGCCCACAGGTGGTTAGAAATGGATGGTCAGAGGGTCCATATCTTCCATGCCCCAGCCACCACAACTAGTCTGGGTCCAGGTCCCACTCTGTTCCCCGTCAGGGCCCATATCACCCCAGACTGCCCAAAGTTCCCATGCCTGTGGGCCTGAGCCTCTGCACCTGTGTGCCAACCCCAGTGCATCTCCTTTGCTCAGACAAACTCCACTGTCCCATCATACTTCACTTACATAACATGAGCTGAAATATGAAGTGATTATTTTAAACAACAATGGTGAGCACTGTATCAAGCATGGCGGTGGGGGGCATGTCCTGACAACAGGGCCATGGGAAAAGGTCACACACCCAGGAAGCCAGTCACACCTAATGACATCTAGGGACAAGGGAATCTGGATCTATCTCTAGTTGAATGGTAATGTGTACAGATAAAACTTGAAAGACATTTATTTCCAAAAGAAAGAAGGGAAGACTCCATACAGGAAGGTGATCTGAAGTCAACTAGTTGGAGAGAACGGAGGACACACAGTCTCTGGTTCACAGCATCAGATGAAGGCCCCTGGTTAGGAAGAACACAAGCAGTTTCCCCTAGCAATGGAGCAAGGTCCTTCGTTGGCCCATCAGACAGCCACTGTCAGACCTCTGGAGAAGGCTCACATGTCCTCACATTGTCCTCTGTAGCCACTGGATTTGTTATCTAGAGGTCTCTCCTTACTCATCTATCTCCTGCAGCCACTCCTTAAGTGAGACTCTGAGGATTCACCCTTCTGGGAGGCCACCCAGTGCTGGTGCAGCAGGGTGGGTACTTTAGGGTCTGATGAGTCACTGGTTTTGTAGGCCTAGCTTGCAGTTTCTTTGGGAATGTACTTCCATTTACCAATGGGTTGGCTTTCAGCCAGTTCACACACACAATTAGACAGCTAATTTAGACAGTTCTCAAGTCTGAAGCATTTTGTTTACTGGTCTCCATGCTGGCCTGTGCCCCTCTCTGACAAAGACCATCAACTGTCTTGAGTGAAAGTCCCTCAGTCATGTCCAACTCTTTGCAACCTTGTGGACTATGGAGTCCATGCAATTCTCCAGGCCAGAATACTGGAGTGGGGAGCCTTTCCTTTCTCCAGGGGATCTTCCCAACCCAGGGATTGAACCCAGGTCTCCCACACTGCACGTGGATTCTTTACCAGCTGAGCCACCAGGAAAGCCCAAGCATACTGGAGTGGGTAGCCTATCCCTTTTCTAGCAGATCTTCCCTGCCCAGGAATTGAACCAGGGTCTCCTGCATTGCAGGTGGATTCTTTACCTACTGAGCTATCAGCGAATCTAGAGAGTTTTTAAGCCTGAAGCCTTTTGTTTACTGGTCTCTGTACTGGCCTGTGCCCCTCTCTGACAATGACCAGGAGCTGTCTTGAGGCCATCTGAAACAGTATGCTTAGATGCAGATGAAACATGTTTAAGTTGGCCTCCACTGCTTGGCTGGCTTGTATAGTCTCATCTTCTACTCAGGAGGCTGATTCCAAGCCACCATTTCAAATTGCTGGCATTCAACCTTCAGAAGCAGTTAGCTTTCTCCACCTGTAGGGTTCTGATTTATTGGGCTCTCAATCACCAAAGTTTTCAGGTCTCAGGCATCACAGTTGAGAAGAGCATCACCGTTAGAAGAACTGCAGTCCTTCCCAGCTCTGCTTGGAGACCACCTGCTGTAGCCTGAGTTCCCCTTTATTTTGTAAGGGATCTCTGAAACTAGAAAGACCATGAACACATCCCCAATATTTTGATTCTATCACTTCCTCCAACACTTCAGCCTTGGACAGCCTGTCGTCCACCTCCCAAAGTCCTGTGGGAAGCAGCTGCTTTATCAACCATGCTAAGAATACTGAACATACAACAAACTGCATCCATTTAAAGTGTATTCCTTGGTGATTTCAGAAAAGCACATCTGCCCATGAAACCAGCACCAGAGTAACATCCAGAATGTTCTCATGATCCCTGTGGTTGTCCTTTCCCATCACACCCAACCTGCAGCAACCTAGATATGTTTCACTCTAGATGTGTTTGCATTTTATATATGGATCATCCAATATATAGTCTTGTGTGTCTGAATATGTACTTTGAGTAACAGCACTATGAACATTTGTGTCCAAGTTTTTGTGGAGACATACAGTTTTCCCTCATAGCTCAGTAGGTAAAGAATCCACCTGCAATGCAGGAGACTCCAGTTAGATTCCTGGGTTGGGAAGATCTACTGGAGAAGGAAAAGGCTATCCACTCCAATATTCTGGCCTGGAGATTTCCATGGACCATACAGTACATGGGGTCGCAAAGAGTAGGATAGAACTGAGTGACTCCACTTTCACTTTCACCACCTACCAAAGAAAGTATGTTTGCACTGGACAAGGGATGTTTTCTCTCTTTGTTGGATGGTAAAGAATGGGCCTGCCCCAAGGGGTCTCTCAGTGACTTTCCAAACCAGTGGTTAAAATGGGAAACACCTTTTCTAAATATAGTTCATTTTAAATCCTTGNCACACTGCACGTGGATTCTTTACCAGCTGAGCCACCAGGAAAGCCCAAGCATACTGGAGTGGGTAGCCTATCCCTTTTCTAGCAGATCTTCCCTGCCCAGGAATTGAACCAGGGTCTCCTGCATTGCAGGTGGATTCTTTACCTACTGAGCTATCAGCGAATCTAGAGAGTTTTTAAGCCTGAAGCCTTTTGTTTACTGGTCTCTGTACTGGCCTGTGCCCCTCTCTGACAATGACCAGGAGCTGTCTTGAGGCCATCTGAAACAGTATGCTTAGATGCAGATGAAACATGTTTAAGTTGGCCTCCACTGCTTGGCTGGCTTGTATAGTCTCATCTTCTACTCAGGAGGCTGATTCCAAGCCACCATTTCAAATTGCTGGCATTCAACCTTCAGAAGCAGTTAGCTTTCTCCACCTGTAGGGTTCTGATTTATTGGGCTCTCAATCACCAAAGTTTTCAGGTCTCAGGCATCACAGTTGAGAAGAGCATCACCGTTAGAAGAACTGCAGTCCTTCCCAGCTCTGCTTGGAGACCACCTGCTGTAGCCTGAGTTCCCCTTTATTTTGTAAGGGATCTCTGAAACTAGAAAGACCATGAACACATCCCCAATATTTTGATTCTATCACTTCCTCCAACACTTCAGCCTTGGACAGCCTGTCGTCCACCTCCCAAAGTCCTGTGGGAAGCAGCTGCTTTATCAACCATGCTAAGAATACTGAACATACAACAAACTGCATCCATTTAAAGTGTATTCCTTGGTGATTTCAGAAAAGCACATCTGCCCATGAAACCAGCACCAGAGTAACATCCAGAATGTTCTCATGATCCCTGTGGTTGTCCTTTCCCATCACACCCAACCTGCAGCAACCTAGATATGTTTCACTCTAGATGTGTTTGCATTTTATATATGGATCATCCAATATATAGTCTTGTGTGTCTGAATATGTACTTTGAGTAACAGCACTATGAACATTTGTGTCCAAGTTTTTGTGGAGACATACAGTTTTCCCTCATAGCTCAGTAGGTAAAGAATCCACCTGCAATGCAGGAGACTCCAGTTAGATTCCTGGGTTGGGAAGATCTACTGGAGAAGGAAAAGGCTATCCACTCCAATATTCTGGCCTGGAGATTTCCATGGACCATACAGTACATGGGGTCGCAAAGAGTAGGATAGAACTGAGTGACTCCACTTTCACTTTCACCACCTACCAAAGAAAGTATGTTTGCACTGGACAAGGGATGTTTTCTCTCTTTGTTGGATGGTAAAGAATGGGCCTGCCCCAAGGGGTCTCTCAGTGACTTTCCAAACCAGTGGTTAAAATGGGAAACACCTTTTCTAAATATAGTTCATTTTAAATCCTTGCCTTCCCTATGGGTTGGGAGGAACACAATGGAAACAGGAAAACATTTCTCCTTCCCAAGGAAAATTACATCATTTATCTCCAACAAATGAGAATTGTCCTCACAAGGTCCTAGGAGTCCTTGAAGCTCCTTGGTTTTCATTCTTCCAACAGCACTACCGACCTCTCCTTGCTACCTTCACCTGCCTCATGCCCACAGATTTTGCTCTCCTGCTTCAGTGGATCAAGGCTCCAGTGTGCTTCTGAGTTCCTTCTCAGAATTCTCCTGGTGAGAGGTGGGTGAAAAGGACAGCTTGTCTCCACCGGTAGCCCTGAGACCAGGTAGAGAGGCTGGATGCACATCTGGCTATGAGAAGGTGAGTCTTGGCAGTTTCCAGCCCTAGAATCAAGATAACCTTTATCCACCTTTTCCTTCTGGGCTGATGAAGTGAAGAAGGCCTTGGAGTAAGATAGCAGCTACTTCCTGGCACACTACAGGAGAGAGTCTGATGGGTATTGTAGAGCTCCAAGAATAGAAGACTCTTGGCACAATGATAAGGAGCTTGGAAGGAAAGCAAGGAGGGTTCCTGGGCAGGCGATTTAACTGGCATCAGGAGTGCCAGCCAATGTTTCCTCAGGGACTGGGGATTGAGCAAACCCCTTCCCTGACAGAGGAGCAGGTTGGGACTGGCACTGAGAACAGAAGCCCATATATATGGTGGGGCTTCTGAGCTAACCCTGATCACCCTGTGGTAGGCTGGGGGGGGCGCTTTGGGTTCTCTTTTAGGGTGTCAGGGCTGTGAGCAAGAACAATCTTGTGCTCCCTGCACAGCCAGGCAAACTGGGCCTTCCAGATGACCTTTACCAGGATTTGCCAAGGCTGAATCTCCAAGTCTCCAACTCAGCAATAAGGCCCTGAAAGCAGCCACATAAAAAGCATAGCGTGGAATAAAGTCTGAAGCAACGATGGCCATGAACCCAAGAGGAGCCTTAACAGGGTGTCAGGGGCCCCTGGTTTTCTCCTGTGACAGGTCCCAAGTGCAGCTGTGTCTGTGACACCCAGCAGGGTTAGTCAGGCTCTCTGAGCAGCTGACTCCTCTGACCAGGCTCATGGACCCCATCATGCCAAGCCCAGGCGACACAAGAAGACTTGTAATCGAGACAAGTAGACTTGTCACTGGGGACTCAACAACTAGGTGCCAGTACAGACACCTGAGGGGTAGAGGCGGGTTCTGGCAAACCTTTCATCCTCTTATTGTAGGATTCTGATACCTTTCAAACCTATAGTGGGGAGACATAGAGTGTACTCCAGATCCCAGACATCGGGGGCCACTGGCTCAGCTGACTTTCATGCTTTAGAGACCTCCCCTTTCTGCATCATCCATGGAGGGACCAGGCCATTTGGTAGCTGCTTTTACCTCCACTGCAGCTACACCTTGCACCCTTCTTTCCTTTGTGGAGGAGCTTTATTAAGATGGCTTTCTATACTTGTTTGTACTTCTAAATCTTCTCTATAAAACATACAAGAGGCAGGGTATGGGCATCAGGCTGTATGAAAACCCACAAATTTAAATACCATGGCTATTTTAACCAGTACCATATAGATATATAAAAATGTATATCTAGACCTTCTTGCTGTTTCTCATTTTTTAGTATTATGAACAATGCCAAAATGAATATCCTACTATAGTTGTTTTTCTGTGCTAGATATATTAGAAGAGGAATTGTTGGGTCAAAGAGTAAGTCCATTTAAAGAGTTTGATACATATTAACAAATTGCCCCCCAAAAATGTTGCATCCATTCACATCCTAACCAATTGTGTATGAAAGTGATCATTTTCATACATCCCACTGCAAGCAGAATAAAATCTGTCTTTTACATCTTTGCCCATGTAGTCACTCAAGTCACAAGTCCACTTTTCTTTTGATTTTATTTATTTTGCTTTACAATATTGTATTGGTTTTGCCATACATTGACATGAATCTGCCATAATGTAACTGAATACGTAGGGCATTTGGCCAATGGTATCTCTTCTTGGAGAACTGTGGGTAAGTGCTCTTCACATGTTTGAAATATCAAATATTTGTCATAATTGGAAAATACATTCTCTCCACTTTTCTTATTTTATCTTCGTATGTGGTCTTTTCTATGTACAAATTTGAACAATTTAAATATGTTTAAGTGATCTTTTTTTTTATTATGCTTTCTGAATTTTGTTTCCAATCAACAGCCCTGCCCGTTATAAAATTATGAAAACTTTCATTCAAATCAACTTCTAGGACTTTACATTTTTTATCTATTGGGTGAGACAAATATTTATGAATTTTGTAAGAAATGACATCGAAATCTAGGATTATTTTCTCTCCAAAGTGTTGGTCAGGTGTCCCAATACCATTTCTTAAATAATCCATATCTCCCCACTGAAGTGAAATGTCATTTTCACCAAATTCTAAATTCCCATCTGGGCTTATTCTTGAAAATTTGTTCAACCAGTTAATATAGGTTGCATGATTCCAGGATGACCTCTCTGAGGAAACTACCTGAAGAAAACTGTAGGGAAGGTAGGGAGCAGAATTAGGAGACAGAATGACAGAGAAACAGAGACAGACAGACTCTTAGAAAAGAAATCTTTTGCAACAGTGAAAGGAAAGCTTACAGAACTATTAGGTGGGTGACATTTTGAATGGATTTCTGGTTCTCTGAATCTTCTCAAAAATCTCAGATATCCCCATGGCAACTGTGAGAAAACCACTCTATTAAATTGTGCTCTTACTTTCATGACAGAGACACAGTTGGGATGGAATCCAACTACAAAATTGCAATTTATTAGCTCTAAGAATCCTTTTCCAAATTGAGTTTTCTGGGCACCCCACACTTTGGCTACATGCACTAAGGGGACCCTATCAGCAAGGTCAGGTAGAAACTGGAAGGTTCCTTCTAGGTGGGGAGGAGATAAAGTCAAGATTGGAGTTGTGGCTCCCAGGCTCTAGGTTACCGAAGACCATGACAAGTGACTGTTTGTCCTGCAGTCACACTTAAAGATGGCTTCACGGAAGCCTCTACTCAAACCCTAGAGTTTGCCCTCAGAGAACACACAGCCCCATTTGCTCAATGGTAACAGCTGGGTTCTCTGCTCCCTTCCCTTGCAATGTGAAGGGAGTCACTTGGCCTTCTCGCAACTTGACCAAGTAAGTAATTGCAAATCACCCCCAAACAGCTTATGTTTCTTGAGTCTGTTGCTTGAAACTCACCTGTGCAGGTCTGCATGACTTGGATCTCTTTGCTTGTAAGTGACAAAACATAGCTGTGAGTAAATGAGGTAGGCTCCCTGGAGGGACATGGAGGACCTCATAGTATTGAAGATAGGGGCAGAATAACAAAGCACCAGGAAGTTGGGGTCCCATGCAGTTCCCTATGCATTTTTGGATGAGCTTTTCCATTTATGCAAAAAAAAAAAAAAAAAAAAACCGCTGTTGAGATTTTGATGACGATTGCATTGTCTGTAGACCACTTTGTGAGTATTGTCATCTTAACAATATTAAGTCTCCCAATCCATGTACATGGAAAATCTTTCCATTTAATTTCAGTTCAGTTCAGTCGCTGAGTCGTGTCCAACTCTTTGCAACCCAGTGCTCCACAGCACGCTAGGCCTCCCTATCCATCACCAACTACCGGAATTTACTCAAACTCATATCCATTGAGTCAGTGATGCCATCCAACCATCTCATCCTCTGTCATCCCCTACTCCTCCTGCCCTCAATCTTTCCCAGTATCAGGGTCTTTTCAGATGACTCAGATCTTCACATCAGGTGGCCAATGTATTGGAATTTCAGCTTCAACATCAGTCCTTCCAATGAACACTCAGGGCTGATTTCCTTTAGGGTGGACTGGCTGGATCTCCTTGCAGCCCAAGGGACTCTCAAGAGTCTTCTCTAACACCACAGTACAAAGCTTCAATTCTCCAGTGTTCAGATTTCTCTATATTCCAACTCTCATGTGCATATACGACTACTGGAAAAACCATAGCATTGACTACACAGACCACTGTTGGCAAAGTAATGACTCTGCTTTTTAATATGCTGTCTAGGTTGGAGAATCCCAGGGACAGAGGAGCTAGTGGGCTGCTGTCTATGGGGTCGCACAGAGTCTGACACGACTGAAGCGACTTAGCAACAGCAGCTAGATTGGTCATAACTTTCCTTCCAAGGAGTAAGTGTCTTTTAATTTCATGGCTGAAGTCACCATCTTCAGTGATTTTGGAGCCCCCCCAAAATAAAGTCAGCAACTGTTTCCAATGATTCGCCATCTATTTGCCATGAAGTGATGGAACCAAATGTCATAATCTTAGTTTTCTGAATGTTGAGTTTAGAGCCAATGTTTTCACTCTCCTCTTTCACTTTCATAGGGAGGCTCTTTAGTTCTTCTTCACTTTCTGCCATGAGGGTGGTGTCACTTGTATACCTTTGCTTATTGATATTTCTCTCATCTATCTTGATTCCACATTTAGCTTCATTCAGCACAGTGTTTGTCATGATGTAGTCTGCATATAAGTTCAATAAGAAGGGTTACAATATACACCCTTGATGTATTCCTTTCCCGATTTGAACCCAGTTTGTTTTTCCATGTCCAGTTCTAACTGTTGCTTCCTGACCTGCATACAGATTTCTCAAGAGGCAGGTCATAAGGTCTGGTATTCCCATTACTTTCAGAATTTTCAGCAGTTTATTGTAATCAACACAGTGAAAGGCTTTGGCATAGTCAAAAAAGCAGAAATAGATGGGGCTTTTTTTTTGGAATTCTCTAGCTTTTTTGATGATCCAGAAGATGGTGGCAATTTGATCTATGGTTCTTCTGCCTTTTCTAAAATCAGCTTGAACATCTGGAAGTACACGGTTCATGTATTATTGAAGACTGGCTTGGAGAATTTTGAGACCTCTGACTAGCATCCAAAAAAGATGTCCTTTTCATTATAGGGGTCTGGAATGCAAAGTAGGAAGTCAAGAATCACCTGGAGTAACAGGCAGCTTTGGCCTTGCAGGACAGAATGAAGCAGAGCAAAGGCTAACAGAGTTTTGCCAGTGGAACACACTGGTCATAGTAAACACCCTCTTCCAACAATACAAGAGAAGACTCTACATGTGGACATCACCAGATGGCCAACACTGAAATCAGACTGATTATATTCTTTGCAGCAAAGAGGGAGAAGCTCTATACAGTCAGCAAATATAAGATAGGGAGCTGACTGTGGCTTGGATCATGAACTACTTATTGCCAAATTCAGACTTAAATTGAAGAAAAGGGGGAAGATCACTAGATCATTCAGGTACGAACTAAATCTAATCCCTTATGATTATACAGTGGAAGTGACAAATAGATTTAAGGGACAAGATCTGATAGACAGAGTTCCTTATGAACTATGGACAGAGGTTCGTGCCACTGTACAGGAGACAGGGATCAAGACCATCCCCAAGAAAAAGAAATGCAAAAAAGCAAAATGGCTCTCTGAGAAGGCCTTACAAATAGCTGTGAAAAGAAGAGAAGTGAAAGGCCAAGGAGAAAAGGAAAGATATACCCATTTGAATGCAGAGTTCAAAGAATAGCAAGGAGAGATAAGAAATCCTTCCTCAGTGATCAGTGAAAGGATATAGAGGAAAATAACAGAATGGGAAAGACTAGAGATCTCTTCAAGAAAATTAGAGATACCAAGGGAACATTTCATGCAAAGATCAGCTCAGTAAAGGACAGAAATGATATGGACCTAACAGAAGCAGAAGATATTAAGAAGAGGTGGCAAGAATACACAGAAGTACTGTACAAAAAGATCTTCATGACCCAGAAGATCATGATGGTGTGATTACTCACCTAGAGCCATACATCCTGGAATGTGAAGTCAAGTGAGTCTTAGGAAGAATCAGTACAAACAAAGCTAGTGGAAGTGATGGCATTCCAGTTTAGCTATTTTAAATCCTGAAAGATGATGCCATCAAAGTGCTGCACTCAATATGCCAGCAAATTTGGAAAACTTAGCAGTGGCAATGGGACTGAAAGAGGTCAGTTTTCCTTCCAATTGTAAAGAAAGGCAATGCCAGAGAATGCTGAAACTACCACACAATTGTACTCATCTCACACACCAGTAAAGTAATGCTCAAAACTCTCCAAGCCAGGCTTCAACAGTACGTGAACTGTGAACTTCCAGATATTCAAGTTGGTTTTAGAAAAGGCAGAGGAACCAGAGATCAAATTGCCAACATCCGCTGGATCATCAAAAAAGCAAGACTGTTCCAGAACAAACATCAATTTTTGCTTTATTGACTATGCCAAAACCTTTGATTGTGTGGATTGCAATAAACTGTGGAAAATTCTGAAAGAGATAGGAATTAGACCACCTGACCTGCCTCCTGATAAATCTGTATGCAGGTCAGGAAGCAAAAGTTAGAACTGGATATGGAACAACAGACTGGTTCCAAATAAAAAAAGGAGTATGTCAAGGCTGTATGTTGTCACCCTGCTTATTTAACTTATATGCATAATACATCATGAGAAATGCTGTGCTGGATGAATCACAAGCTGGAATCAAGATTGTCGGGAGAAATATCAATAACCTCAGATATGCAGATAACACCACCCTTATGGCCGAAAGTGAGGAAGAACTAAAGAGCTTCTTGATGAAAGGGAAAGAGGAGAGTGAAAAGGTTGGCTTAAAGTTCTACATTCAGAAAACTAAGATCATGACCTTGGGCCCCATCATTCATGGCAAATAGATGGGGAAACAGTGGAAACAGTGACTGACTTTATTTTGGGGGGCTCTAAGATTACTGCATATAGTAACTTCAGCCATGAAATAAAAAGACACTCCTTGGAAGGAAAGTTATGACGAACCTAGAGAGCATATTAAAAAGCAGAGACATTACTTTGCCAACAAAGGTCTGTCTAGTCAAGGCTATGGTTTTTCCAGTAGTCTTGTATGGATGTGAGAGTGGGTCCATAAAGAAGGTTGAATGCCTAAGAATTGATGCTTTTGAACTGTGGTGTTGGAGAAGACTCTTGAGAGACCCTTGGACTGCAAGGAGATCTAACCAGTCCATTCTAGAGGAAATTAGTCCTGAATGTTCATTGGAAGGACTGATGTTGAAGCTGAAACTCCAATACTTTGGCCACCTGATGTGAAGAGCTGACTCAGTTAAAAAGATCCCGATGCTGGGAAAGATTAGGGCAGGAGCAAAAGGGGACAACAGAGGATGAGATGGTTGGATGGCATCACAGACTCAATGGACATGAGTCTGAGTAAACTCTTGTAGTTAGTGATGGACAGGGAAGCCTGGCATGCTGCGGTCCATGGGGTCACAAAGTTCAGACACACCGAGCAACTGAAGTAAACTGATCATGTAGAGTTACTTAATTGAATTATGTCTGTGTGTTGATCTCATATCCACAACTCTGATGAATTAAATAAATAGGCCTACTAAGTTCTTTATGTGGATTCTTTTGTTCAGTTCAGTTCAGTTGCACAGTGGTGTCTGGCGCTTTGTGACCCCATGGACTGCAGAATGCTAGTCTTCCCTGTTCTTCACCAACTCCCATGTCTTGCTGAAACTCACGTCCATTGTGTTGGTGATGCCACCCAATCATCTCATCCTCTGTTGTCCCCTTCTCCTCCCGCCTTCAATCATTCCTGGTATCAGGGTCTTTTCAAATGAGTCAGTTCTTTCCATCAGGTGTCCAAAGTATTGAAATTTCAGCTTCAGCATCAATCCTTCCAATGAATATTCAGGGTTGATTTCCTTTAGGCTGGACCAGTTGGATAGCTTTGCTATCCAAGGATTTTTAGGATTTTATATATAAGATCAAATCATCTGTTAGTAGAGTAACTCATGATTCTTACATTCCATTTTAGGTGCTCCTTCTTATTTAATTGCAATGGCTAAAATTTCCAGTCCAATGTTGAGCAGAAATGATGAAAGTCCGCATCCTTGCCTTGTTCCTGATCTTTTTTAAGGCAGGTGTTTACAGTCATAAATTTCCCTCTGAGCACTTCTTTCAAAGTATACCATAAGTTTTGGGGTGTTTTTTTTCCATTTTCATTCATCTCAAATTATTTTCTAATGTACCTGTAATTTCTTCTTGATTCACTGTTTGTTTCAAGACTATGCTATTTAATTTCCACATATTTGTGAATTTTCAATTTTTCTGTTACTTGACTTGTGGTTTCCTTTCATTGAGGGTACAGATCACACTATGGATTATTTCAATTTTTTAAGCTTTCCCAAGACATTTTTTGCCCAACACATGGTCTATTCTGGAGAATATTTCATGTATTCTGCTGTTGTTCAGTGGCAGATACTGTATACATATGCTAGGCATAGTTGGTTTTTTATGTTGTTAAAGTCCTCTTCTTCTTTACTTATCTTCTGTTTGGCTACCCATTATTAAAGGTAGAGTATTGAAGTCTCCAACTGCCAGTGTAGAATGGTTGTCTCTCCCTACCATTCTGTCAATGGTTACTTCAAACAATTTGGGATTTTCTTGTTAGGTGTAAACTATGCTTACAATAGTTATATCTGTTTTATTAATTTATCATTTTCATCATTGTATGATCTTTGTCTTTTTTGATAAAGTTTGACTTAAAGTCTAATTTTATCTGATATTACTATAGCCACCCTAGATCTCTTTTGAGTAGTATTTGTACAGAAAGCTTTTTCATCTAACTTTCAACCTACTTGTGCTTTTGGTTCTAAAGTGAGTTTCTTGCACATGGTGTGTAGTTGGATCATATTTTTTAGATCCATTTTTTCTCATCTCTAATTTTATTTGGAGCAGATAATCCACTTACATTTAAAGTAGTTATTGATAAGAGCTTCCTTTCACCGATTTTCTTTTTCCTTGCATATGGATTATATCTTTTATCTCTCAGGTCCTCCATTACTGACAAGCGTGGGTTAGATTGGTATTTTCTAGATACTTACCATCTTGAGTCCCTTCTTATTTATTTCAGTGTACATGTTCTTAGTGGTCTCCCTGGAGAGTACAATGAATATCTTTTCTCAATATTTAGAAGAATCTAGTTTGAAGTAACTCAACTATTGAAGCAAAGTTGACATTAATTCAAACTAGGTTGTTCTAAACTGTTTTATAATGTTATTGCCACAGTTTATATCTTTCTACATCGTGCCCATTGGCATTGTTTTATAATCATTGTTTTATGTTTCTGTATATAATCATACATGAAAAGAGAGAAGTTATAAACTGAAAATACATTAATATTAACTTCTATGTTTACTTATGTATTTACTTTTGCTGATATGCTTTATTTCTCAGCACAACTTCAAGTTACTGTCTACTGTCCTTTCATCTCAATCTAAAAATCTCCCTTCAGCATTGCTTGTAGAGCTCATCTACTAGAAATGAATTATCTCAGATTGAATTTATCAGGGAATGTCTTAATTTGTTGTTCTATTTTGGAGGAAAGTTTTGCCAGGTATGGAGTTCTCAGGTGACAGTTTTTTTTTCTTTTCTTTCAGAACTTTCAATCTGTAACCTGATTGCCTTCTAGACTTCATGGATTTTGATGAGAAACTGTCACTCTTATGAGGATCAATTTGTACAAAAAAGTTGCTCCTGCTTTGCTGTTTTCAAGGTTCTCTCTGGTTTTTGATAGTTTGATCATAATCTGTCTTGGTGTGCATCTTTTGTTTTTATCCTTTTTGAGATTCATTGAATTTTTTTGATGGAGAGCTTCATCATCTGCCTATTCTAGAGTCAACATTCTACAATCAGGTTTCAATCAGTTTTGAAGTTCCTCTGGATTTTAGATATGTAAGTGCACATCAGTATGCCTAGTGGAATCACACCACATGAGCATTTAGCCTTTGTGGATTCTGTGACATGGACTTGAAAAGGAGTGACAAAGACAAAGGGACATAACTTCTTAGACATGCCCTTAAGTATGACAAGGTCTCATGAGCCTTGAGCTCCTCACTGGGATTGTGCCTACAACATAAACCATCACACACACCTCCTGAAAGACTTCTTAACCTGCAAGCGGTATAGTTTGGGAGATTTACACTTGTTTAGCATTGAAAGAAAGACACAAGTAAAGCTCTCATACCCCAGAGATAACCACTGTCAGTTAGCATTTTGGAGAACATAGTTTTATGTATCTTTCTGTGAATATAAACACATAACATATATGTCTGTGTATCCATCTATGAAGGAGCTATGTCTCAGGACACACACACACACACACACACACACACACACACACACACGTGCACAACACACACACAAAGAATTTGTCCTAAGGGTCCTCACCCAGACTCTTTCTCGACTAAAACAAAAAAAAAATCTTAGGGATCCAACCAATGCACTCCCGGTGACAACTCAACTGCCCTTGCTGTCTCCAGCCACTCTCCCCAAAGCAGACCTTGCATTCACCACTGTCTGGTTCTTCTTTCCTCCTGGGGAAACAGGAGTGCCTGACTGAGGAGGTGAGTCACAAGGAGAGCCACAGCTTGTCCCTTCTTCATTCTGTGGTGACCAGACAGCCCCACAAATAAGTCATGTCCTTACTACCCCAGGCTTGAGCTCCTTGGTCAAAGGTAACCAGTATGGTTTTAACCTTGGTTTTAGCCACCGAGGGAGGCTGCAGTGTGTGATTCTCCAGATTGCCTCTGGTCTTGTTGACAGATGTATTTCCAATGCTACCGACAGAAACCAGAAGCCATGGGAAGAGGCATCTGAACTGTCATCTCAGAATTCCTCCTCTTGGGATGGTCAGAGGTGCCCAAACATCAGCCCCTCCTCTTCTGTCTGTTCCTGTCCATGGACCTGGTCGCTGTGGTGGGGAACGTACTCATCATCCTGGCCATCGGCTCAACCTCCTACTTCCACACCATAATGTACTTCTTCATAGACACCCTGTCCAGCATGGGCATCTGCTTCACCTCCATCACTGTACCGAAGATGCTGCTAAACATCCAAACCCAGAGCCAAGCCATCCCCTATGTGGCATGCTTCATTCAGATGTATTTCCTAATTTTTTTTCTAGAGCTGGACACCATCCTTTTGGCAGTGATGGCTTATGACATATTTGTAGCCATATGTCACCCTCTCTACTATGCCACAGCCATGAGACCCCGATACTGTATCACATCAGTGCCTTTGGTTCTGATAGTCACAAACATCTATCCCTTGATCCACACTGTCCTAATGAGCACACTGTCATTTTGCGCAAGTGTCAGAATTCACATCTTCTGTGAACTCTACGCAAATTCACCACATCTTCTCTGAACTCTATGCATTGCTAAAGCTCTCCTACTCAGATATCCGCTTCAGTGAGTTGGTAGTTTATACCATGGGGAGCTTGCTTTTTGTCACTCGTTTGTCTGTATCTGTTCCTCTTGCATGCACAATTTTTCAGCCATCCTGAGACTTTGGTCTTCCCAGGACAAGCTGAAAGCCTTTTCCACTTGCAGTCTCCACCTTGCTGTGGTGCCATTATTCTATGGGACCCTGTTTGGGATGCCCCTGCTCCCCTCTTCCTCCTACACATCCAAGGACTCAGTGGCCATGGTGTTGTATGTGGTGATACCTCCCATGTTCAGCCCCTTCATTTACTGTCTGAGGAACAAGGACATGAAAGTGGCCCTAAGGACCTCCTGGGATGGAAAAGGCTCTTGTCTCAGTAACAGCAGTTTCTGCTTGGTCACAACAAGACAAAGGTGACTTGTCTTCTCCATGCCTTCAGGTGGGAAGGGACTGTCCACCAGACAGATGTGATCAGATGCCCAGCTCAGTGCCAAATTTCTGCTGTCCTCACATCCATCTGCTCATTTAGCCACTCGTCCCTGAGTGACTCTCATGTGCTAGGCCACGGGTGGAAAGGTGGGACAGCTTGTCTTCAGTTCAGTTCAGGTCAGTTCAGTTGCTCAGTCATGCCTGACTCTTTGCGACCCCATGAACTGCAGCACGCCAGGCCTCCCTGTCCATCACCAACTACCAGAGTCCACCCCTGTCCATTGAGTCAGTGATGCCATCCAACCACCTCATCCTCTGTCGTCCCCTTCTCTCCCTGCCCTCAGTCTTTCCAACCATCAGGGTCTTTTCAAATGAGTCAGCTCCTCACATCAGGTGCCCAAAGTACTGGAGTTTCAGCTTCAACATCATTCCTTCACATCAAATGGCCAAAGTACTGGAGTTTCAGCTTCAACATCAGCCCTTCCAAAGAACACCCAGGGCTGATCTCCTTTAGTATGGACTGGCTGAATCTCCTTGCAATCCAAGGGATTCTCAAGAGTCTTCTTCAACACCACAGTTTAAAAGCATCAATTTTTAGTGCTCAGCTTTCTTTATAATCCAATTCTCATATCCATACATGACCACTGGAAAAACCATAGCCTTGAATAGAAGGACCTTTGTAGACAAAGTAATGTCTCCGTTATTTAATATGTTGTCTAGGTTAGTCATTGGAGAAGGCAATGGCAATCCACTCCAGTACTCTTGTCTGTAAAATCCCATGGGCGGAGGAGCCTGGTAGGCTGCAGTCCCATGGGGTTGCTAAGAGTTGGACATGACTGAGCGACTTCACTTTCACTTTTCACTTCGATGCATTGGAGAAGGAAATGGCAGCCCACTCCACTGTTCTTGCCTGGAGAATCCCAGGGATGGGGGAGCCTGGTGGGCTACCATCTATGGGGTGGTACAGAGTCGGACATGACTGAAGCGACTTAGCAGCAGCAGCTGCAGCAGGTTGGTCATATTTTTCCTGCCAAGTAGTAATTGTCTTTTATTTCATGGCTGCAGTTACTATCTGCAGTGATCTTAGAGCACAAAGAATAAAGTCAGTCATTGTTTCCAATGTTTTCCCATCTATTTGCCTTGAAGTGATGGGACCAGATGCCATGATCTTCGTTTTCTGAATGTAGAACTTTAAGCCTACTTTTTCACTATCCTCTCTTTTTCATCAAGAGGCTCTTTAGTTCTTCTTCAATTTCTGCCATAAGGGTGGTGTCATCTGCATATCTGAGGTTATTGATATTTCTCCCGGTAATCTTGATTCCAGCTTGTGCTTCCTCCAGCCTAGCATTTCTCATGATGTACTCTGAATATAAGTTAATAAGCAGGGTGACAATATACATTTAAGTTAATAAGCAGGGTGACAATATACATTCTTGACATACTCCTTTTCCTTTTTGGAACCAGTCTGTTGCTCCATGTCCAGTTCTAACTGTTGCTTCCTGACCTGCATACAGGTTTCTTAAGAGGCATGTCAGGTGGTCTGGTATTTCCATCTCTTTCAGAAGCTTCCACAGTTTATTGTGATCCACACAGTTAAAGGCTTTGGCATGGTCAATAAAGCAGAAATAGATGCTTTTCTAGAATTCTCTTGATTTTTCAATGATTCAGCAGATGTTGGCAATTTGATCTCCGGTTCCACTGCCTTTTCAAAAACCAGCTTGAACATCTGGAAGTTCATGGTTCAAGTATTGCTAAAGCCTGGCTTGGAGAATTTTAAGCATTGTCTGCATGAACATTTAATTTTCCATGAATTCTATATGTCTTTCTAGACCATCTTAAACTCTGAGTGCCCCGTGAATTTTTACCTCATCACGAGTAGTGGAGTGGTTTGTTTTGTGCTGGGCAGGCACTGTTTTGAATGAGTTTATGTAACGATTCAATGTTCCACATATACTGTGATAGAGAAGCCGGAATAGTCCCCATTTTCTAGATGAGGAATGTCATGAGGCAAGAGACGATGTTTCCACCTTCTGCTTTTAGGGGAGAGATGTTGTCTTCTCAAGACACAAAAAATCGGCCATGAGGCACTTCTTTCACCCAGTGGCAGAAAATGCATGTGTTGAAGAAGACAGAAGGGGCAGTGGGGGAGGGGGTGGTGCCTCAAACTCCTGGGCTGATCAGGGCTAGTCAACACCTTTCGCAAACCACAGAGCTACCTGTTACCTTCATAAAGGACATTCTCTGTGCAAGTGAAGTGAATGGTTCACTCACCTTTCTCCACAAATAAACATGATGACCATCATAACTGTGTAGCTGGGAGCCTGTCTGGCTAATGGACACGATGGCCTTTGGGCCCAGGTGCTCTGCTGAGGTGGGCTTTTCAGCCTTCTCTACAGACAGAGGTGTGGTCTGTGTCCCTGACACTTGAGTCTAAGCTGGATTGGTTCTGGTTGTTCTGATGGAGTGTGGCAGAAAGTGATGTTGTATGATGTCCAAGGCCGAGTGGCAGATGGCAGTGCTTCTTCTGGACTGGTCCCAGGGCAGTGGGATCCCTGAGCTGCCTCTGGGAAGACAGTATCCCCTGAGGTCACTGCACCGGGAGGAAGTCAAGCTCCTCTAAAGTGCTCTGGTCCTCAGAGCCCAGCCTTCCGTGCATCCAAGATGGCAAACATGTGAGTGAGTGTGCCCTCAAAGGATTTCATGACCACCTGCCTCAGGCTTCCCAGCCAAGGCCTCAGACATCACAGAGCAGAGAAAACAGTCCCCTGTGTGGCCTGTCCTAATTCCCGACTCACAGACTCTATGCACACAACTTGTGCAGGTTTTAAGCCACCACCTCTTCAGGGTAAATTTTTATGCAGCTACAGTAACTGGTACACATAGTGATGACTACAACAGCAGCAACACAGTAAAGAATGGTGGCCAACTATTGAGGCTTCTAATGCGTAAGTCAAAAATCTCTCTTGGTAAATGTCACATTGCGTTTGAAAATATGTGGGCTATTTTCAAATCTCTTTTGATATTGGTTTCTAACAATTCAGTGATATTACAGCAGACTCTGTTGAACTTTTGTACCCGGTTTTATGTTCCTATGGGCTTCCCTGGTGCCTCCCTGACAGTAAAGAATCTGCCTGAATTGCAGGAGACTCAGTTTTGATCCCTGGTTCAGGAAGATCCCCTGGAGAAGGAAATAGCAAACCACTCCAGTATTCTTGCCTGGAGATGTCCATGACAGAGGAGCCTGTTAGGCTACAGTCCACAGGGTCACAAAGAGTTGGACACAACTGAGCGACTAACACTTTCACTTTCATGTTCTTATGTCCCTGTGTATGTTCCAGTGTCTCCAGGAAAGAAGAATCATAGAAACAGAATAAATGAGTGGCTTGCGGAAGGGTGGGGTGTGGGGAAAATAGGTGTAGGAGATTAAGAACTATAAAATCTCCAGTTATGTAAAAAGTAAGTCACAGGTATGTTTACAGGTTAGCTCAGCAATTGTACCCAGCTGACTGTCTGGAGAGAGTTTCCTGGTGGAACCCAATGAATACCTGGCGTTTAGGAGATGGCACTGAAATTGGAAGGCTTTAGAGTTGGTGGACAGAAGATGGGAGAGAAGGGACAGACAGTGGGAGAGAAGCCTGCATATGGACCGAGGGTCCCCCTGGAGTCTGCCACAGACCATTGACCTCCACAGGACTGTGAAGAAAGTACTCAAGGTAAAGGAAAGGGCCACTGGAGAGGATAAATGGTAACTCTGCCCAGCACCCAAGCTGGACAGGGACTGGTGACTGTCCCCACGGGTCACAGTGACAAACCTCATAATTTCAGGAGGCCTGGGGCAGAGAGCTCACAGCACTCTCACTTGAGTAATGTGGGGAAAATATGAATCCTACACCAAAAGGACGGATGTGAGAGTTGGACTATAAAGAAAGCTGAGCGCCAAAGAATTGGTGCTTTTGAACTGTGGTGTTGGAGAAGACTCTTGAGAGTCCCTTGGACTGTGAAGAGATCCAAGCAATCCATTCTAAAGGAAATTAGTCCTGAATATTCATGGGATGGACTGATGTTGAAGCTGAAACTCCAATACTTTGGCCAGCTGATGCTGAGAACTGACTCATTAGAAAAGACCCTGATGCTGGGAAAGATTGAAGGCAGGAGGAGAAGGGAACAACTGAGGACAAGATGGTTGGATGGCATTATCGATTCATGGGCATGAGTTTGAGTAAACTCTGGGAGTTGGGGACAGACATGGAGGCCTGCTGTGCTGTAGTCCATGGGGTCACAAAGACTTGGACACGACTGAGCGACTGAACTGACACTGAAAGGTGCTCTGGTTCCACATAGCAAATCTTCAAAGCAAATATCAAAAGCTTCCAACTATTTCAAAGTCACTTCACAGCATCCCAGATCAGAATACAAAGTATAGCCAGAACCCAAGGTGAAATCATAATACCTGATAGCAAATCTAAATTAACCAGGCATGCAGAAAACTGGGAGACTTCAACCATAATGACAGAAATGGAGCCATAAGATGCATCCAGATTGGAGAGAAAAGGAAAAATTGCCTTTATTTGCAGACATGTACACCCATACAGAAAATCTGATGGAGTCTCCAAAAGAATGACTAGTCTAATGACGGAGTTTAGCAAGTTTGCAGGATGCATCACATTGTAGAAAGAGCTACTGTAAGAATGCACACAAATTAAAACTAAGAGGCTCAATATTCCCTGTTGAAAATAAGGGGAGAGGTGGCTCCTCCTTTCCTTAAATCATTTGATTTAGTAACGTGTAAGTTGTGTCTGTGCTTCCCTTTGAAACTATGCATATAATTTCATTTTCTTTTTTTATGTTTTGTCTGCAGCATGAAGGAAGAAATGGCAACCCACTCAAGTATTTTTGCCTGGAGAATCCCATGGATAGAGGAGTCTGGTGGGCTACAGTCCAGAGGATCACAGAGAGTTGGATGCGGCTGAGCACGCACGCACACACTGCACCATGATCTGCATGCAGGATCTTGCTTTCCTGACCAAGGATCAAACCAGTACACCCTGCAGTTGAAGCACAGAAGCCTAACCACTGGACTGCCAGGAAAGTCCCTGAAAGTATGACTATACCTGTCAAGGCCATAAAAGTCTCCTGTTCAGCTTTACAAGCCAGAAATGTCTTTTTCAAGGACCAAGCAAACATCTCTTTGGAATGTAAACATCAATCAAGAGAACACTCTCTCTCAGTTTCCATGGGAGGGAGACACCTAACTTCAGTGGGCACCTGGTTCCCAGTTGCAAAACTGGCTCCTGTCNCAAGGCCATAAAAGTCTCCTGTTCAGCTTTACAAGCCAGAAATGTCTTTTTCAAGGACCAAGCAAACATCTCTTTGGAATGTAAACATCAATCAAGAGAACACTCTCTCTCAGTTTCCATGGGAGGGAGACACCTAACTTCAGTGGGCACCTGGTTCCCAGTTGCAAAACTGGCTCCTGTCATAAAGATGAGAGGCTAATTTTTCACTAGCATAAACCAATTGGATTAGTATGCTTTAGATGCTGTAACAAAATGCTGAATCACTCCCCTGGTCCCCACTGGGTGGACTAAAGAACAGAAACTTCTTTTC
>SJYA01004998.1:0-12096 GCA_006410615.1 Neotragus moschatus
CCCCGCCCCGCCCCGACGCAGCTGGTGAGCCGGCAGGCAGCGCGGGCTGCACCCAGCCAGGGCTCGCGGGGCAGGCAGCCCACAGACCCGCCCCTCTCAGCAGGCCCACGCCCACCGGCCGGCTCACCGGGTGATCCGAGTCCAGGTCAGGGTCAAACTTGGTGACAAGGTGGTGACACTTGTCCAGCTCGGACACTTTCCTCGGGAACCAGAGGACTTCCGGGGGTTGCAGGGGAGGCGGAAGGACAGGAGTGAGCGCTGGGCACACGGGGAGGGGGCCCCTGGCCGCAGCCTCCTGCTCCATCTACGGGGGTGGGGACTGAGCAGGAGGCTGACGCGGGCCCGCAGGGAGGGACCCCCGGCGGTGCCCCGGTCCCCGCGGTTTCCGTCTCCGGGCCGCAGCCCCACAGTGGGGCCGAGGGCCGCCTCACCCTTGCTCTCCCCGGGGGCACGCACGTCTTCCGCCACGCGGCGCAGGGCGCTCAGCAGGGCGGGCACCGCCGGGCCCGGCGCCTCACAGCGCACGAAGCACTCCAGCGGCCGGCTCCCCGCCCGCCCTGGCTGGGCCGGCCGGGTCTCCAGGTGGTGGACGTGAGCTTCGAATGTCTTGGGGGCGAGGCGGTGAGAGCGGGACAGACAGAGACACAGACTGACCGATGGCGACAGAGGAGGGGCGCGAGTCGCCGCCCCGCCCCGCCCGGGACCCCGGCGGCCAGGGGTCCTCCCAGACTCGGGCAGGTCTCGTCTGGAAATCCGGGCTAATGGACTTGTCTCTGGGTTCCCCAGGCCCGGCGCTCCGCACGGGGCCTCTGTGTGCCTCCGGCCATGCCCAGGCGGCCAGACATCCCTCCCTGCTGGCCTCGTCCAGGCCCTGTCCAGACCCCTGAAGCTGAGGGTGGGCGCTGACCCCACTGCAGTCCGGTCAGGGGGGCTCTGGTGCCTGCCAAGCAGTTTGGGGGGGAGCGACGGTAGGAAGGGTCTCCCCCCCCAGGCGGGTGGCGCCAGCAACCAGGGAGCCTCGGTCTCCCAGGCCCTCAGGCCACTCGGCCATGTGGGAGCTTGAGTGGGCTGTGCGGTCTTGTCTTCTGGCGTCTGTGGGGAACCAGTCCCTGCCCCTGCCCGGCCTGCTGGGACTAGAGCTGCTGCCCCAGCCCTGCCCCGCTGCGGACAGGCTGGTGTGGAGACCCGTCCTTCCTAAAGGACCCACGCCACCCCCCAACCCGGAGTGAGCTGCTGGGCGCCCGGGGGGGGGGGGCCGGCTCAGGGAGTCCCCAGGCGGGAGGGGCCCCTCCCTCCAGGCCCTCACTGCCCCCAGTGCCCCTCACCTCAAACACTTCGATGGCCCGCGTCAGCGCGGGAGGCTTGGTGGGCCGCAGGGCAAACAGCAGAGTCAGCACCGCCTTCCCGTCCCTCCCCACCAGGCTGCCCGTCTCTGTGGGCTCGGAGGACGAGGCCGCAGCCTCCGCCTTCTCCCGCTCCTTGCGCGCGTCCTGGATGAGGCTCTGCCGCCTCCCGACGAAGCGCGGGGACTGTGGGGAGAGGCGCGCCAGCTGCCCCGCCCTCGGCCTGCCCGCAGCACAGGGCCCAGCTCTAGCGCCGCCCCATCTGGGGCTGGGGCGAGGGCGGCCTCTGCGCCCCCCTGACCAGGTCAGGGGACGGGAGCCAGTGGGTGGGGAGCCGTCCGGGGCCGCCCCGGGGCCAGAGGACACGGCGTACGGGGGTCTGGGATGACCCTCCTCGTGGCCCCACCTCTAGTCCGGCCGGACAGCACCTTACCGGCTGTCTGTCCCTGAGACCACGAGCCCCTGGGGTCAGTGTGTCTGCCTTGTCACCCCCCCGCCCCGAACGCAGAAGCCCCTCTGGGTTCACCACCTGGAGCTGAACTTCTAAGAAGGTCCCGGCACCCTCGGGTCTCGGAACACAGCCGGGCCTGGGGGAGCCCTCGCCCCAGCCGACCTCAGGCAGGGTGTGGACAGAGGCAGGGGCCTCCATGGTGGGGGGCACCTACCTGGGACCCACAGAAGAAGGAACAACCCTCTACCCCATAGCGGGTCCCCTGAGACAGTGCCTGCAAATTAAATTTCCAGAACCCCACCCACGTTTTCATTAAAACTCTGCAAACGAGCTGATCATCCGAGCCCATCCCTGAGAGTGAACTGGAGATCCTTCCTCCAGCCCTAGAAGCCCCCGGTCATGCAGTCTCAGAGAGGGGGCTGGCCCAGTGGGTCTTCCCAGCATAGGCTCCCTTGAATTCGGGGCTCCCATGGGGTGGGCCGTGCCTTGGGGGCCATTCCTGGCGGTCACGGAGGCTCAGGGTTACTGGAGACGGGAGGGGGAGTTCAAGACGAGATTCCACGTGGGACACGGAACGTGTGGGAGGTGGATGAGTGAGTGGTGGGTGGACAGGCGGATGGGCAGGTCATGGGTGGGAATGGCCCCTGAGAGCAGACTCCCTTCAGCTCAGCAGAACAGGGGGCTGCACCCTGTTAGCCCACCTTCCCCCCAGCACCATGAGCCTCTGCTGGGCCTGGGGCCCTGTCCCACACACACTGGGTCCAGCAGTGCCCCCACAGAGATTCAGCTGCCCGGGCCCGGCACAGGGCACGCTCGTGGCCAGGACTGGTTGCCAGGCCTTGGCCTGTGGACCTTGAGCCTGGGGCCACCCGCCAGACTTTGGGGGTCACCCGTGGGCTTCAGGTTCATTCCGGCCCGTGGGCAGCAGCCTGCCCTCTTACCATGATGGCCTCGGCCTGCTTGGCGTCCAGCTCTGAGACGGCCCGGCGGAAGCCCTTGGCCTGCGGCGAGGCGGCGTTGGGGGTGGGCATGGTGCTGGCGAGGTCCGGCTCCGTCTCCACAGCGCTCTGCCCGGCGGCCTTTATAGGCTGGGCTGACGTCAAGCCCCCTGGGTCCCCCACCTCCACCTCCTTGACATCTCCCTCCCGCTGCCGCTGCCTGAGGGAGGCGGGGTGGGCGCGGAGCGCGGAGCACGGAGAAAGGGCTCCATCCCATTAAATCTAATTGCGTCCACTGTCGCAGGCCCCCGGGCGGGTGGCCTGCCCGCCTCTGAATCATCTGGGCTCTGGCAGGCGTGTTCTGCAGGGCGGGGTGCAGCCGGGCCCCTCAGCCCACTCCAGGCGGGTGACGGGCGGCTTCACGGGGAGGTGGTGTTCCGGACGCCCCACGGTGTCCGGCACACAGAACTGTGACCTTTGGTGGTCATCAGTCCAGATACGCAGGCTCAAACCACAGCTGCCTAGAGGCAATTTGCTTTTCCGGAAGATCTTCACCCCACCACATTTCCCAGCGGGGTCCTGAGGTCTGTTTCTGCTCGATGCCCTCGGCAGGAGCATTTTCTGCCCACACGCCAGCCCGCTGTGCCCGGACCCCCAAGCACGGCCAGCAGGGCCCAGAATGTTCCAGCAGGGCCTGTCCTCCTTTGTGGAGGAAAGTGAGGGAGGCAGGGCCATGCAGTCTCTAATAACAGTCCCACTTGCCCCTTCACGGCCATCTCCCGGCCCCCCCCCAGCCCACCTTTGGTCCTCCAGTGTCCACCTAAGGCCCTCTGACTGCGTCTCCTGGGGGGTCCCCACCTCGGGGACACCCCAGCCTGAGCATCATGCTCTGGCCCCCGCACCATGGGGCTCCTGGGACACCTCCCGTGCAGCGCCTCCTGAGCTCCAGGCGTAAGGCCCCTCTGATGGGACCACCCCCCACCCCAGAGGCCAGGGGACCAGGTGGGACGCACCTCAGCGCCAGGCAGGCGTGAGAGCTGCGGTGTCTGCGCTGCAGCCTGGCCCGTCCCCAGGTGCATTCAGACTCAGCTTTGAGTACGCTGGAGGGCCTCCTGGCTGTGAGCACTCCCCAACCACGGGCGGCTCCGGGGCCCCTCAGGAAGGCTTCTTTCTCTCTGGAAAGGGAACTCTTGGAGGGGGCATCTCCCCATGCCCCTGGGCCTTGTGGGTTCCACAGAGCTGGCCTGTGCCAGGGCCTCCAGGAGGCGGCAGTGGGGAGCAAGGGAGGGCCGCCTTGGGGGGGATGGCGTGCCTGACAGGGCAGCCTCCACAGGCTGACTTTCTGAAGTCCCAGGGTGACGTTCTGGACACAGAAGAGCCGGCTGCCCGGGACTCCCCTTCTCCACTCCTGCAGGCCCATCCCTGGCTGGTGACTGAGTGCTCTCCATCCACCTGCCTGGTACCCCTCAGGCCACAGGGAAGCACCCGCTCTTCATCACAGTGGCCAGCCACACCCCTTGCCTCCTAGAGCCTCCCCAGAGTGGTCTGACCATGACACTCCACAACCTGCTATGGCTCCCCATTGCCCTTTGGAAGTGCCTGAGTGACTCTCCTCACCTCCCCGCTGTGGGTCTCACTCCCCAGAATCCCCGTTTCCAGCTCCAGAAGAGTTTGGGCTCCATGGCGCCCCATTTGAAATGCTGCTCCTCACCCATTTCTTCTCCTGGCAAGCTCCTACGCATCCCACAAAGCCAGCTCAGCTACGATTCACTCTGCAGTGCCTACCCTTTCTTGCCCCTGATGCGTACCCACTCCCCCTTCTCTGCTCTCCTGGCTTATTCCTCCCTCTCCGCACACTCCCCAAAGGCAGGAGCCCTGCTGGCTTGGCCCATGACTGTCCCCGTCGCTCGCACAGGCCCCTGCCTGTCTCATCTCCCAGACCCCACGTTCCTGGAGAACGTGTCACAGTGGCCTCAGCCCCCAGGGCGCCATCCAGAGGCGGCTTCACAGGGGTGTGGGCTCCTAGTGGAGCTGAAAGGATCGCCCGAGACCCCGGTGGGACGAGGTGGAGGCTGTGGGCGCCCTCCCAGGCCAGAGCTGCCCTGCCTAGGTCCCCGGTGGTCTCTGGGGTGGCCCGCCTCCACGCCCAGCATCAGGCTGCAGCCCTGGACAGGCTCCCTGTTCCCCCAGAAGCCCGTGGACTCTCCCGTGTCCCCCCTTGGCACTCATGTGCTCAGCGGGGGCCCCGGGCCGGGAGGTGACATGTCCGCCCGACACTGCACACGAGGAGCACGGCCTCGCCTCCGGGTGTGGACTTAACCTTTCGGCAAATGTCTCTGCTGATACAAACGCTGTTTCTAATCCCTTTGCTGCCCTGAGCCAGTGCTTGCGTGGAAGCTGTGTGGAGCCAGCTTTCTGGACCTGCCTTGGGGCCAGGCGACCCCCAGGTGAGACCCCTGGCAGCAGGCAAGTGGACACACTCTGGAAGCCAGGTCGGGCCCTCTGGCCCCCAGTCCACACCTGACCACGTGTCCATCTGCCCTCCTATCCTGGGAAGCCGTTCCCGTTCACCTGCCCTCCCCCGCCCCCAGGCCTGACGCCGGGTCCCCCAGAATACAGAGGCGCCCCTGTCCTTTAGCTGTGACCCCCACTGTGTGCAGTACCCTCCCCTGCCCCGGATGCTAAGGGGACCCAGGGTCGCTCAAGCCTGCCCCCGCCAACCTTCTCTCCGGTTCTGCACCCTGCTCTCCTGCCTGCTCATGGGTCTGGGCCTTCACAGGCCCATTCTGCAGATAGGAAGACTGAGGTGAGCGATTTCTCTGGGTCACACAGTGAGTCTTGAGCCCAGGTTTCCCATCTCCTGAGATACGGCTCTTTGAAGGACTCAGCGGTGTCCGTCCCAGGGGCCAAGGGGATTCAGGCCCCAAGAGGAGAAATGTAATGGACCCAAGCTGGGCAGGCAGACAGCCCAGAGGAGGGTGGGGCTGGACAGGGGTCCCCAGGGGAGGTCAGGCAGGAGGGAGCCCTGCAGCCTGGACACATCTGCGGGGCGGGAGAGGGCCGAGCACTGCAGGCCGGGCTTGGGGGTGAGGTGGGAAGAGAGGCCAGGTGTGGAGGTGAGGGGCACAGGGATGTGGTACAAGGCCAGGTCTCCACCCTTCTGACAGGGGTGAAGTAAAGGGACCGAGTCAGTAATTAAACAGCTAATCCTGCTAGGGGACGGTAAATAAAGAGCAGGCTATGGGATACCCCTGTAAGTCAATAGTAACTTAAGAGAGCAGGTGGGCTTAACCGCAAAAGCAAGCAGGCTGGCTGAGCAACAGAACCTCACAGCCCAAGCCTGAGGGTTGCCCCTAGACAGGAACACAAAGGCACNTAGGGGACGGTAAATAAAGAGCAGGCTATGGGATACCCCTGTAAGTCAATAGTAACTTAAGAGAGCAGGTGGGCTTAACCGCAAAAGCAAGCAGGCTGGCTGAGCAACAGAACCTCACAGCCCAAGCCTGAGGGTTGCCCCTAGACAGGAACACAAAGGCACCGGAGAGCTGCAGCCCGCCAGGGAGCTCGGGACATCATCGGGAGACCTGCATCCTGCCAGGGAGCTCTGACATCAGTGGCCTCCAGGACCCACTTCTCTGCACATGCAGGAAACAATGATTATGGAAAGGTGACATTTCAAAGCAAAGACCCTCAATGCACTGAGACGTGGAACAGTATTTTCCCGGTTCTACGCCAGTCCCGGCGTGACCATGGAGGGTCAGGTGGAGCAGCTGCCCGACCTGGAGGAGCAGCTGAAGATGGAGGCGTGGCGCCCACTCCCAGCTGAGGAGGGTGGTCTTCTCCCCACTCCCCATTCTCTCTTGGGCTAGACAGCCGTCGCCCGCTCACTTCTCGGGTGCGGCGCCTCTCGCCTGCTCAGCTGCGAGCCTCACCAGCGCCCTTTCTGAATAAGACCCTCCTCATCTCTCCATTCACTGCCCGCTGCACGGAGACCTAAAGCACTGGGGCACCAGAACTCTCCGGAGCCCCTCGAAGCCCCACCGTGGGTCTCCCTCCAGCCGGCTCTGGGCCTCGGCCCTCGCCGCTGCAGCCCCCATCCCTACCCCTGAGTACCCCCACCCCCGAGCACCCCACCCCTGCAGTCACACTGAGTGATCACAGCTGTCTTGCTGGGCAATTAGGAGGCGCTGAGCTGGAGTGTTTTCTCAACAAGCGAGGCCCCGGAGAAGGTAATAGCCTGTAATGATAGTGTACCCGCTCCTGGCATCGGGCGGGCACTGGTGGGGGGCAGGGCCAGGGCAAGCAGCGCCCAGCCCCGTTTCCTGCCCGCTGGCCAGCGTGAGACCTCGGGCTGACCCCCCCAGGTGCAGGCGTCAGCGCCGTGGGACTCCAGCCCCTCCTGTCCTCCCTAAACCCTCTCCAGAGGGCCGCAGCTCTGGGGGTCCCCATCCGGGGCTCTGCAGGGCCCCCCATGGAAAAGCGCAGGAGCCTTCTGGAGAGCCGCCAGGGAGAGTGTCCCCAGTCATCCGGGGGCTAAAGGTCACTTCCAAGGTGTGACCAGGATGGTCTTTGGGCCCCCGAGTCATGTGCGTCCTGGGATAGGTGTGCAGTCGTGTCATGCACGCGGACACGGCACACACGTCTCCGGGGCTCGAGGGCCCTCGGGTGTCCTGCTGTCTGGGCCGGTGGTCTGGGGCTGCAGGAACAGAGGCCTGCATCCCACCCTCCCCCCTGGGGTCAGGGGCAGACCCCACCTGAGCCGCCTGCCGCCTGCCGCGTCTTCCTGCCAGACCCCTCCCGGGGACAGGCCCGGAAAAGCCGCCCACCGCCACCCAGACTGGGAGAAGGTCCGTGATGTCCTGGCACCCGAGCCTGTCAGCGCTGAAATGTCAGAGCAATTAGCCCTGACGAGCGTCGCCGGGAGCGAGGGGACGGCAGAGCCAGGCCCGGGGCGGGCCGCCCCACCGGTCGATGCGAGGCGCCCAGGGGTAATTGAGCGTTTGGAAGTCGGGAGAGAGCCGGCAGAGAGGGCCACGTGTCCCTGCCCCTGGGGAGCGCCACCCCCACAGCACCTGGGCCCCCGGCTCCCATTCCAGCCAGGGCCTCAGGCCCAGTGGCTGCCCCTGGCCTCCCAGGCACGCCTGCCTCTCGCCCCCTTTCTGAGCTCCCTTCCTGTGTCTTTTTGTGGCTGGGACTGGCCTTGGCAGGAGGCCCTTGGTTCGGTGGTACGTCTTTAGGGGGTGGGCGGGGGTCCTGGCTCAGCCCCTCGTGCTCCAGACCCCATCTTCCCACCCACACGGCGCTGGTGTTCTCACGTCTCCCGAGGAGCCCTCTGCACCTCCCCAGGGCCCCCATCCCGGGACCCTCCCAGCAGAGATTGGTCCAGCGCTGGGCACGGGCGGCGCGGGGTGGAGCCGGAGGCGAGGTGGGGTCAGGAGCTGACACGCTGCTGCCGGTGTGCGTCCCCCAGTCGGGAGCTGCACCTGCAGCTCCGCTGGTCTGTGCGTCCACGCGTGTGCACAGGCGTGCTCGTGCAAGTGCCTGCGGGTGAGCATGTGTGCACGCGGGGGCCCAGCAAACCTGGCCAGCCGCAGTCAGCAGCACACAGGGCGGCCCCTGGCGCCACGGCCCTCCAGACCCTCACCGCAGGTCACAGCCACGGCCCCAGGTCCTGCTGGATGCTGTTGGCTCCTGCGGGTCCCTTCTCAGACCCCCTCCGCCTTGTACCCGTGCCAGTGANAGCATGTGTGCACGCGGGGGCCCAGCAAACCTGGCCAGCCGCAGTCAGCAGCACACAGGGCGGCCCCTGGCGCCACGGCCCTCCAGACCCTCACCGCAGGTCACAGCCACGGCCCCAGGTCCTGCTGGATGCTGTTGGCTCCTGCGGGTCCCTTCTCAGACCCCCTCCGCCTTGTACCCGTGCCAGTGACTCAGCCCGCCCGGGGCCCTCCCCCACAGCCCCCTCCCCTGGTCCTCTCAGCCCTCTGACAAATTAGCCGGAGAAAAGCAATAAGAGCCGAATTCGGTTGGCGTTAGTCAGCCCAGGCAGCTGTGCCTTGACAGCAATCAGGTCTAACGGCGAGGCCAGAGTCCCTCCCGCCCTGGGCCCTGCGGCTGCTCAGGCACCCAGACCCCTCCGTGGTGAGGGGCTGCCCCATCCCATGGGGCCTCCCACACATCCCGTGGGGAGAGCCTGGCTCCCGGCACCACCTCATTGACCGTGACCCAGGGCTGTATCAGCAGAAGTATCGTGGCCAGGACGTGCGAGGGGACAGCCGTGCTGTGGGCAGCGTGGGCCAGGCCACCACAGCTGGCCCTGTTGGCAGGACGTCTGGGCAGCCGGTGTCCCAGGCTCTGCTACACCCAGCTGTGCCAGGCTTCCAGCCTCTCTGGGCTCCCCTCAGACCTGCCAGTGGGGAGTGCCCAGCAAGGCCAGTCCACCTAGCCCCCCCAGGCCCGTGGGAGGCCTCCCCCGTGCTTCCTGCAGCTGGGCTGGGGCCCCGGGGCTGCCTGTATCTGACCTCACCTCTCCCCTGCCAGCCTCACTGCCTTTCCTCCCAGGGGAGGGAATGGCAGGGCAGCCCCTTCCCCAGAGGGTCTGCTTCAGGGACACTCAGGGGGCTGCTCTGAGGTTCCCCCCTCATTCCCAACCCGGACATCTTCTGGGCTCAGCAACAGAGGTGTTGCCTGCCTCCTGCCCGAACAGGCGGCCTCAGGAAGCTCCCTGGTCCTTCGGGAGATGCAGTCCAGCCATGAGCTCCCATTTCCCTTCTTGTGAGCCCTCCCTGTCTCTGAGAGCCCAGAACTGGTTGCCAGCATGTGGCACTCCAGGTGGGAACCTGAGGTGGAGGGTGTGGCCTGCTGGCTCTACAAACACACAGCACCTCCCTCCAGGAGGGTGGGGCCTTTTCGGGGAGCCCAGGACTCCCAGAGAAGCCATGCACTTGACACCGCAGTGAGATCGCTGGGACAGGGACCCTGCTGGCCGCTCGGACAGACAGATCTCTCCCTGGGACTGCCCACTGCCTCCGACCCTGAGCTCTCAGTCTGGGCCTGTGTGTGTCCCCACTTGGGCCAAGGCCCGTGACCCTGCAGCGCACATTCTCTCTGGGGACCAGAGGGCTGGAAGCAGGGGCCCGGCGGCCGTGACCCTCTGTGCTTCCGCCCGGATTCCGGCCAGGGTCTTGGGTGGGAGGGAGCCCCGCCTCAACCCCCTCAGGTGCCTCCGGCTAATCCCAGCTCAGAGGAGCCCCCACCGCCAGCTGACATTTCCAGGCCACGTGCCGCTGACCTGGCTGGCTGTGATATTTAGACAGGGCTTATCTGCTCTTACTTCTCTGCGATGCCTCTGGGGCCCATGGTGAGCTCGGCAGAGACTGAGCTGGCTCACCTGGATCTCAAGCTTGTGTTTTATAAAATAAACGTGTCCAGGCAGCGCCGGCTCCCCCTGAAGCGTGGGTGGACGGGGGCGAAGCCCGTGTGCTCGGGGATGTCGCCCCGGGCCTGGGACTCCGCACCAGGGTGGGTCTCGCAGAGCCCCCAAAAGCTGAGGCTGCCGCCCCATCCCTGCCCCTCCGCCATGGGAGGCCAGTGGGGTGGACAGGCCATACTCTCCTCTATCCAGGCCCTCCGCCTGCTCCCATGCCCACCTGCCTTTGCACCAGGGCCCTTTCCGTCAAGGGTCTTGTGGCTGCTGGGAGAGGCCCGTGGAGGGTCCTGACAAGGCATGTGTGAAATTTCCAGGGCCTCCAGCCCCCAGGCCGAGTCATGAGTGGGGAGCAGGGGGCACTCGTGTCCCTGGCCCACACCCAGCATGGCTGGGGGAAGTGGGATGGAGGGAAACCCCCCGCACCAGGGAGATAGCAGCCAGGGGTCGCCCTGCTGGGGTGGGGTGCCAGAGGATGGGAGAGAGGGGTGGCACGTTGGGGTCATGTCCCCTCACCCCAAGGTTTCTGGGAGAGACTTCCAAATCTTGAGAGTTCCACCGATTTCTGGGCCTCAGAAAGCCCTGATGAGGGGGTGGGGGTTCCTCTGGGTCCTTCTGCCTGGCTGCTCCCCAGGGGTGGGAGGGCCATGAGAAGCCTCAGGAAACAGTCTGGGAGAGGCCTAGGCCCCTGGGGGCTGGCTGAGCCCCTAGGAGAGCTGAGTGAGCCCCTTCCCAGCCCAGCCAGGCCGGGAGCAGAGCAGGGCTAGGGGTGCAGACCACCATCCCCAGCGGCCCCTGTGACCTCTCGAAGTGGCCCCTGCCCTCCTGCCCCCTCGGTGGCTCCAGGGCTGGGCCCAGCCCCTGGACACAAACCTCTCCTTGGCTGACCCCAGGGGAGGCTGGACCCCCGCCTTGGACCACCACAAGACGGCAGAGGGCGCTCTGCACGGCAGCCCTTGGGGGTTCCTGGAGAGGGGGCTGGGCTGCAGGGGCAGGATCGGGGAGCTCCTGGCACAGCGCGGGACCCCTCCCGCCTCCCGCTTCCCCAGGCGAAGGGATGCTCCTGGACCCCAGCCCACCGCAGGTGCGGCCGTGACTGTGTCGTCTCTTGCTGTGACTAATTAGCACAAGTCTGGGTCTTCCCTCTGGAGGCTGGTCCTGGTGTCCCCAGGCCCCTCGTCTCCGCAGCACGTGCACCGCGGGGCCCTCGCTTCTGTTAAATGAAGAGACAGAATTGGGGGAGTGGGGGCTCAATCAGGCCCCAGGTGGCAAGGTAGAGGGGCTGGAGCCTCCCCGCCAGCTGGAGGCCTGTGGGCCAGCGAACCCCCAGCCTCCCTTCCTGTAGCAGGCTCCCCACCAATGTCTCAACACCTCGAGCCCACCCGCCCCTCCAGCTGTCCCGCGGGTGCGCCCCAGCCCCACCTCCCACACTCCCCCAGCTGCCATCCCAAAGACCCTTTATATTATTGTGCTTGTAAAGTAATTATTTATTTATGAAAATTGCGGGGAAATACACATAAAACAAGAATCGCCGTCTCAGCCATCTTCAGCGCGGAGCCCAGGGACATCAAGCGCACTCGCTAGGACGCGCGGCGCAGCAGCCGCTTCTGGAAATCACTCCGCCTCCCAACGGCCAGGCGCCCGCCTGAGCCCTCAGTTGCTGCCCCTGCCCGACCCCGGGTCCCCACACCCAGGTCCTGCCTCCAGGGATGTGATTCCTCCAGGGGCCTCTCAGAAGAGGAAGCAGGCAGGAGGGGTCCTTCTGCGTTTGGCCTCTTTCAGTGAACACGATGCCCACAAGTTCATCCATGTTGCAGCTGGCGTCAGTGTGCCTCTTTTTAAGGCCGAGTAATGTTCCGTGAGGTGGCATACCAGACCACCTGACCTGCCTCTTGAGAAACCTGTATGCAGGTCAGGAAGCAACAGTTAGAACTGGAC
>SJYA01004998.1:12985-41540 GCA_006410615.1 Neotragus moschatus
GGGAGGCCTGGCATGCTGCAGTTAATGCGGTCGAAAAGAGTCGGACACGACTGAGCAACTGAACTGAACTGTACTTGAGCAAGAATGCTTGCAGAAATTTGTTTTTTAATAAACGGAAATACTGGAAACACCTCAAATGTCTATCCATAAATGAATGACTACACAAATTGTAGTGTACGGTCACACGATGACATTGGCGAATCTCAGCTAAGCTGAGTAAAAGTAGTCAGACCAGAAGTGTGCATCCAGTATACTTTTATTTATATAAACTTTTAGAGAAAGTGAGTTCTGTAGTATCAGAGAGCAAGTCAGAGGTTGCTTGGGACATGGTGGTTGTTGCAAAACAGAGAGGAAGGGGTTGCAGATGGCCACAGAGAACTCCAGTGTGTGCCCGTCCCTTATCCTGACTAGTGAGGACTTCATGGATGTACACGTGATGAAACTTTTCAGTGTGTGCACAATATATGCACATCTTAGTGTATGTCCATTATATCTCAAAGCTGACTGACTGACTGATTGATTTTTTTGCCAAGAAGAAAGCAGGACCCTTTTTATGGAGCAAGATAACATTGTCTAGAGCCCAAATTATTTTCAACCACAATGTTCAATATTTAGTGAAACATTAAAAGTGGACCAGTGAGCAAAAAACAAGATCTGAGAACTAAAACCACAGAGGACTTATATAATTGCTCTACCAGGCAAAAACTTTAAAACAATGAAGATTATTAATTCAAAAAAAGAATATATTGAAAATAGAACATTTCAAGTGAAATCATAATCTATGATTTCATAATCTATGAAAATCCTATGAATTAGGAAAAATAAAGGATATGAAATGAATAATTTCGCTGGATGTCTGTAACAGAACACTGGACTCGGTCTTCGTGAAGTGGGCAATGGTTCAGTGAGGTGTTGAAGCACAAGAGAAAAGAGACTAGAATAATACAATGTGAGAGACCTGTGGGACGGAGTCAGAAGATCTCATGTGTGTAGTAGCCCAGGAAGAGGGGAGATTTCAGGAAAATATTTGAAGATGTAAAGGCCATGGAGTTTTCCAAAGCATTGGAAAATATGCTCGATTCTGAAACAGCTGACCCTGAAATGAATAAATAAAGAAGCAAGCAAACAAGCAAACAAAAGTAATTTTTCATGTATGGGCATCATTGCTTGACTCCTAAAAACTATAGCAAAGAAAACCTTCAGAGCAACCAGAATTAAAGATAGCCCATTGCTCTCAGGGGGCTTCCTGGTGGCTCAGATGGTAAAGAATCTGCTTGCATGCAGGAGACCCAGGTTCAGTCCCTAGGTCGGGAAGATCCCCTGGAGAAGGGTGTGGCAACCCACTCCAGAATTCTTATCTGGAGAATCCCATGGACAGAGGAGCCTGGTGGCCTAGACATGACTGAGTGACTAACAGACGTGTGTGCGTGCGCGCACACACACACACTGCTTTCAGAGCTGTATCTGGCGTGTGTCATGGCTGGTGCATACACACACACACACACACACACACACACACACACACATTGCTCTCAGAGTTGTATCTGGCATGTCTCGTGGCTGGTGCATGCACACACCACTCTGGGTGTGTGTCCTGAGTGGAATTGCCACATCCTGGCTTATACACTCATTCTTTTTTGCTGACTGAGGTCCCAAAGTCTATACTCGTAGCAGCAAAATGCAGACCCTACCACACTATGATGTTTCAAGCAATCATCTCTTCCCACTTCTTCTCAAAACTACACCAGATTTTAGAGAGCAGGATCCTTTCCCCCCTCTCTACAATAACTTTTTTACATCCAAAATTAAGTAAACAAACTATTAGGAGTGGTGTTACAGCACTATGGCTCCAAAAAAGGGACATTCACCAATTCCTTGATGTAACCATTTCCACCAGAAAAATCCTTCAAGCTAGGCTCCAACAGTATGTGCACTGAGAACTACCAGAGGTACAAGCTGGATTTAGAAGAGGCAGAGGAGTCAGAGATCAAATTGCCAACATCTGTTGGATCATAGAAAAAGCAAGGGATTTCCAAAAAATAAGCTACTTCTGTTTCATTTAAAATCTACTTGTATTTCATATTAAAGCCTTTTATTTTGTAAATTACAACAAACTGGAAAATTCTTAAATAGATGAGACTACCAGACCACCTTACCTGCCTCCTGAGAAACCTGTATGCAGATCAAGAAGCAGCAGTTAGAACCAGACATGGAACAATGGATTGGTTCAAAACTGGGAGAGGAGTACGTCAAGGCTGTATATTGTCACCTTGCTTATTTAACTTATATGCAGAGTATATCACGCAAAATGCCAGGCTGGATGAAGCATAAGCTGGAATCAAGATTGCTTGGAGGGGAAATATCACCAAAACTTCAGATGTGCAGATAATACCACTCTAGTGGCAGGAAACAAGGAACTAAAGAGCCTCTTGATGAAAGTAAGAGAGGAGAGTGAAAAAAGCTGGCTTAAAACTCAGCATTCAAAAAACTAAGATCATGGCATCTGGTCCCATCATTTCATGACAAATAGAAGGGGAAAAAGTAAAAACAGTGGCAGGTTTTATTTTCTTGGGCTCCAGAATCACTGTGGACAGTGACTGCAGCCACAAAATTAAAAGATGCTTGCTCCTTGGAAGAAAAGCTGTGAGAAACCTAGACAGCGTATTGAAAAGCAGAGACATCGCTTTACCAACAAANTTTCATGACAAATAGAAGGGGAAAAAGTAAAAACAGTGGCAGGTTTTATTTTCTTGGGCTCCAGAATCACTGTGGACAGTGACTGCAGCCACAAAATTAAAAGATGCTTGCTCCTTGGAAGAAAAGCTGTGAGAAACCTAGACAGCGTATTGAAAAGCAGAGACATCGCTTTACCAACAAAAGTCTATATAGTCAAAGCTATGATTTTTCCAGTGGTTCCGTATGAATGTGAGAGTTGGACCATAAAGAGGGCTGTGTGCTGGAAAACTGATACTTTGGAATTGTGGCTCTGGAGAAGAGTCCTAAGAGTTCCTTTATAGCAAGGAGATCAAACCAGTTAATCCTAAAGGGAATCAACCCTGAATATTCATTGGAAGGACTGGTGCTGGAACTGACACTCCAATACTTGGGCTACCTGATGCAAAAAGCCAACTCATTGGGAAAGACCTTGATGCCAAAAAATATTGAGGGCAGGAGGAGAAGGTGGCGACAGAGGACGAGATGGTTGGATGGCATCACTGACTCGATGGACATAAGTTTGAGCAAGTTCCAGGAGATGGTAAAGGAAAAGGAAGCCTGGCATGCTGCAGTCCATGGGGTTGTAGAGTCAGACACGACTGACCAACTGAGCAACAACAAAAGACATGGCAGGAGTGTCCTCATGCACGTGTCTAGATGAGTAGCAGCACCCTGTGCGTGTGCATCCTGTGAGAGGATGCAGACAGACCTCCCCAACTCATGGTTCTGGGTCTGGTTCCGTGTGTCTGGGTTTTCCCCAGCCTAGGACCCATCCTTATATCCTAATGTGAATTGGCTGTGCTGGAACTCTACTTGTAAATGCACTCAGAGTGCAAAACAACTGTGAACCTCAGAAAGGTTTGTAAGTAGGTGAAGAAAACAGTGCAGAAATGAGGATGTGCCTTCCAAAGGGTACTCCCAGGGACTGTGCTGCAACAGGGTTCCCTGGGAAGCCCTGCCTCCCCAGCTCAGACCATCAGCCTTGCTTACATCCCATTCGTGCAAGTGCACACTCTGCTTGTTTACTTCTCATCTGCTTATTACTTTTATAAATTTGTTTTCACTGTTAATTTAAACACTTTTCTACCTGTAAAAATGGTTTGGTTGTCTTTGGTCAGGATTTGAATGCATCATAATTTTTCTAATTAGTGGATACATGTTTTTTTCCTGTGTAGTAGAGGGATTTTTCAGAAGAAAGTAGTAGCCTAAGTGACTGGTGTTTTAGGAGTCCCAGTGCACCTCGCCCTCTCCAACACCCGGCAGGGTGTTGCCAGACTATCATATTAAAGCAGTGTAGTGGGTGTGTGAAGTGAAAGTGAAAGACATTCAGTTGTGTCCGACTCTTTGCGACCCCATACCCCATGGGCTATACAGTCCGTGGAATTCTCCAGGCCAGAATACTGGAGTGGGTTGCCTTTCCCTTCTCCAGGGGAATTTTCCCAACCCAGGGATCAAACCCAGGCAGGAGGATCGTTTACCAACTGAGCCATCAGGGAAGCCCAGGAATACTGGAGTAGGTTGCCTTTCCCTTCTCTCAGGGAATCTTCCCAACCCAGGGATCGAACCCAGGTCTCCTGCATTGCAGGCGGATTCTTTACCAGCTGAGCCACCAGGAAGGTCCATGTATTTGCGTCTGTTTCTAGTTTTAGTTTTCACACCTTTAACCACTATGAGACTGAGCACGTTTTCATGTGCTTATTGGGGCTTCCCTTGNTCCCAACCCAGGGATCGAACCCAGGTCTCCTGCATTGCAGGCGGATTCTTTACCAGCTGAGCCACCAGGAAGGTCCATGTATTTGCGTCTGTTTCTAGTTTTAGTTTTCACACCTTTAACCACTATGAGACTGAGCACGTTTTCATGTGCTTATTGGGGCTTCCCTTGGAGCTCAGTTGGTTAAGAATCTGCCTGCAATGCAGGAGATCCCCATTCGATCCCTGGGTCAGGGAAGATCTCCTGGAGAAAGAAATGGCAACCCACTCCAGTATTCTTCCTTGGAAAATCTCATAGACACAGGAGCCTGGTGGGCAGCAGTCCATGGGGTCACAAAGAGTCGGGCACACTTACTTACTTGCTTACTTATTGGCCATTTAGACCTCTTCCTTTATGAAGTACTTTTCTCAGTTCCTACCCATTTTGCTATTTATGTTTATATCATGTATCAGGGAGAGCAATCAGGCTGGCCCCGGATGTTACCACAGCAATTTTCACTGGAGAAAGTATATAAAATCTCTAGGGAAGAAAGAATTTTCTCAATAATCCATTTTCAGACATGTGAGGTCCTGGAGAGAAGTGATATGTATGCACCCTCACTGGCAGGGCTCCTTGAAAATGGAGCCAGACTCCAGACAGCACAGCAGAGTCAGGAAGAAGGGCCACAGACAGGCTGGTGGGGACACAGGAGCAGGGTTCCAGGAATGGGGGGCTGTCGAGGTCGGGGATCTGGTATTGCAGACCTTCTTCATTAGGTGGCAGCAGCCGTGTCCACAGCAGTGACGGGAAGGAGGTGGGGCCAGGGTGTGCAGAGGGGACAGGGGCGCCAGTCATGCGTTTCATGCTCTTCGGGCCAACTAATCAGTGCACAGGGATTTAAGAGCATCATCCAGAGTTACTAGCAAAAGAGCCAGAAATAGCTCGATGAGGACTCACACTGGGCAGTGGGGGGTTGTAACTGTGGTCACTCCTGACTCATCCTTGTGAGTCATCGCCTGTCCTGCTTAGTGGACGAGGCCCCACACAGAGTACAGATACTTAGTAAACATGAGGAAGAGCTCAGCCTCATTGAAGATGTTTATAGCTTTCAAGTGTCAACAATTAAACTGTGCTAGCAGTTTTCACCCTTCATTTTGTCAAAGTTCAGAGTGTTTGGGAGTGAATTGCATCGGCAGTGGCTAGAGAAACAGCACTCAGGATTTTGATGGGGATGTAATTTGCAGAGACCCATATGGAGATGACTTTGGCTAATTTCTCTGAAATTAAGTGTACAGTATTTCACATCTCATGCCAAGGTACCTCTGATTGTATTGAGTCAAAATGTTCTAAGATGCATTGGTGGTAAAGAATCACATGCCAGGTGCATAATGGAGACTCATGTTCCTTCCATGTGCATGGAACGTGATGGATGGATCCGCTAGGCGGTGTTAACAGTGACTGAGCTCAGAAATGCTACCAGAGAGTCTTATTTTCCATTGTTTAAATGTTTACTCTTTATATTTAAGTATCTATAGTTTTGAAGAGTTATGAAAACCACCCAAGATCATGAAAAGTTTTAATAGTTACATTAATAAAGGAATCTATATGCATTGCCAAGGTCATGTCAAATTCATGATGTGTTAATATTATTTAATAATTGAAACCTGAACCATGAAGTAAGTCAGCCATCACTGGGGAACTCGGCAAGTGGAGAGGATTCTGGCATCGTTGTTGTCCCTATGGAGACGGGACACAGAACACAGTCACTTGAAGTGCTGTGAAGGCCAGGAGCCCTACCCTTGCCCGTGCCCTCTGAGGGAGCATCCCCACCCCCGCCAGGATAGTGCACACATCCCAGAGTGGCCAGCGCCCTTGCAGGGTCTCCAGCCAGGTCACTGAGAATCTGCCGGTGGGCATCGCCAGCCCTGCAACCCCTACGACTGCTCACCTCCGAGCCCAAGGCTCCTCTGTGAAGTGGTGATGATGACTGCTTCCTCACCCCGCCAGAGTGTGTGAGAGAACAGACGTGAGAGCGCTGGGAAGTAACAAGTGCTTAGAAACTGTTAGTGTCTCTTCCTTGTAAAGATTTTTTGCATTTTCATAACCCAGCCTATATTTCTGGAACATTCTTCATAGGTAGGATTAGAATAATGACTGGACCTTGCGTTTTCAGAGCATTTTGAAAGTGTTCTCCTGCTGCTGGCATCCACTGAGGAGCCTCAGGAGGGTAACCCCGTCCAGGGCAGGGCCCCCTCCTCCACACTTTACTCCATTAAGGGAACGCAGCGCTTGGCTGGGCCCAGAGCACCCAGACACCTCTTCAAGTGTGTTGCCACCTTTCAAATGTATTTCTGTTATAACAATTGCTAACGGATGCAAAACAAATTTCACGTATAAAGGTGTTATAAGCCTCCACATGTGAGGATGACCAGGAACAAGTGGGGCTGAGCGGGATCTCGGGCGTGCCGAGCTCATCAAGTGACATGACATTTTTCCCTTGCTTTTTGGTAGATGGACAGTGTCCTTGCCCACGGGGAAGCAGGCGGGCTGGCAGGACAGGCGTCCCCAGGCCGGGAGGAGGAGCGCTCGCAGGTACTCTCATCTACCCCCGCTGGTGACCTGCTCGCCCGGCCCCCCTGTTCCAGCCAGTGACGCCTGTGACCCCCGCCTCCCCCCGGCCTGCTCTGCCACCTGTGCCCTGCCTGCGCCCAACCTCAGTGCCTGTCGGTTGACCCACCTCAGCCCGGATCTGACCTTTCCCTCCCATCCCAATGCCAGGCCTGGTCCTCACTTCTGGTTGACCCTTTGCTTGACCACTTCTCTCCAGGTTCTTAACTCTCGGTTGTTCTGTGCCTCCCAGTAACCTGGCTTGGCCACCAGGCATGTGGAGAGGCCCCTGTAGGGGTGGGCTCCCGCCTGCTGGTGCTCACAGCGTCTCAGATGTGCTTTTCATGTGTTCGTTTCCTCCAACAGGGTGGTTTGTAGAGAACTGAAAAGGAACGTTGGTTCCTGCAGCAATGCGGTCGGGCTGCGTGCTGCTGCCCCTCCCGAGCCACGCAGAATGGCCACTCTGTCACTGGCCTAGGAGCAGAGTGAAGGAGATGAGATGCTTCAGAATCGGAACTGATCTCAGGAACCATTTTAGATGAGGCTGGGAGGGTAGGGCTGCTGTCCCGGAGTCTGCAGAGTCGCTGGGCAGACAGCTCAGATCTGCCGTCTGCACCGGGTCTGGCTCTGGGAGGGGTCACATCCATCAGCAGACACACTGATGGGCTCTGTCCCCAGAGACAGCGTCAGAGGTAGATGCAGCCTAAGCAGTCCGGAGGTGACACGCTCCGTGCATGGGGCAGGGGAGGGCGAGGGACAAGCAAGTGTGCGTGCTCCCCAGCAGGGGCCGCCAGGGACCCACAGGAGTGTCAGGGTTGCCTCACTGAGGCGACATTTAAGTAAGGGTGAGGGGGCAAGTCATGGACAGGGAGGCAGAGGGGACAGCCAGTGCGAAGGTGGTAGGCGAGGAGGCTGGAGAGCAGCTGGAGGCCTGTGTGGCCTGAACGGTGGGAGGGTGGAGCGCTGGGGCCAGATAGCAGCTTTTACTCGGGGTGGGATCCCAGGTAAACCTTTAGAGCAGTGCAGACTCCATCCTTCCTGTGGGTGGGGAAGGAGAACTGGGCTTCACCCAAGCAGTCTGGATAGACAAGGTGGAAAGTGGGTGCACGTGGAGGAGAAGAGAGGGGAAGATCCAGGCAGGAGAATAGGGGCTGTGATGACTGGCTGCAGTGGGGAGAGGGGGAGTGAGGGGGAGCCCAGGGGAGTGTTGTCGATGAGCAAAAACAGGACTGGTTCTGTGAGGGCGGCAGGTGGGCTGAGGGGCCATGCAGTCATGAAGCAGCCATGGATGTGCTGGACAGTAGGTTTGTCCCAGGAAGCTGAGGGGGTACCCGGGAGCTGAGAAGATGGGGAACTCCTCTGAGATGCGTGTGGTCCTCATGAACTGCCAGTGGTTGCCCATTGGTGACACACAGGACAGGACGCCCTCATGTGGGCCAGCTTATGGTTGAACTTCTTCCGGCCTATGGGCATGGTGCAGGGACGTTCTCGGGGCCTTTCTGGGCCAGGGGAGGGCAGGGTGGGGGCCCTAGGCTCCGTGCCATCTGTGATGGGAGAAGAAGTGGCAACCTAGGGAGAGGCATGGCACCGTGGGGCTCTGGGCTGTGGCTCTCGCCAGGCGGGAGGAGGAAGCAAGAGAGAACAGAAGGAGCCGAGCGCAGGCGCAGGGCTAAAGTGGCTGCTCCACAGGTGGGCCGGGAGGGGCCTTCCTGAAGGGAGGGCTGGGACAGCAAAGGTGGCAGTGACCGCGGTTGACTTTCTCTTCAAGTTGGTGGCAGTTGTAAATTGATCTCCATCAAAGTAGAATATAACTTAGAATTATTTAAAAAATACAACCACCTTTTCCAGTTAAAGAACAGTACTTGGTCTCTATGGTAACTGCCAACCATTTAACTAGGGCAAGTGTTACGTGGTGACATGGGGTAATTACAGGCAACGGGGAAATTGCAGGGTAAGACTTACATAAATACAGAGTGGCTGTGTGGTTAGCTTCTGCTGCCGAAGTGAGGCTGTGGCCGTTTCTGGCTGGCTGTCTGCTCCAGAGCCTGCCCTCGGGCTGGGCGGTCACCTTGGGGCAGGGCCCCTCTCTGTTCAGCCTGTGTGTGTGAGTCCCACTCTCCTCCCAGCTCTGCACTGGGACCTCAGGCAGGTTGTCCCCAGGCTCACTTGACCTGTGCCTCTGTGAGGCCTTCCCCAGGTCAGGCTGGAGGCAGATGGAGGCCGTACATTGGCTCCAGGCTGTGGCCGTTGACATTAACTTATCAACCAGAACTTAAAAAGGGTGTTTCTGGGCTTTTTAAAAAATCAACTGGCTATGAAACAACCCCTAAATAGGGTAAAAAGACAGAAAAATCAGAGCACAAATCCAAATCCATCTCTCACAGATTGGAACAGAATGGTCAGAACACTCACCTACTGTCCCCCCTACCAGGATCCTCCAAAGACAGAGAGTTTAAGACTGCAGAGTCCATGCTGTTCCAGAAACAGGGGCCACCGAGTAAGAAGCTCAGACTTCAGGTTAATTACCAAGAGACAGAAGCAAATAACATTTGCAAATGAAAACATCACGGGAGATGTGTGGCGAGCCTACTGCAGGTAAGTATTCAAATTCGGACACTTGCAGAACCAGTATCCATGCAGGCAAGTCAAGTCTCTCAGAAGAAGACTGTGGGCAGAGCCGAGAACTATCACACACTTGAGAACCACAGAGCAGGGGAGAGAAGTACCAAGTGCAATGAAAGAACGTGTTCCAGGGGAGACCTAATGGCACGAGGAGAAGAGTATTCATAAAAGAAGCAGCTCCTTCAAAAGAGGCAGGCGAAGATTTTGTAAAGAAAAGTTATGAAAATGAAAAAATCTTGATGGTTTAAATTGCAGAACAGACAGAAATGAAGAAGGAATTAGTGATTGGACAAATGAACGAAGGATGGTTCCAGAATGCAGGCCTAAAGCACCCAGAGCTGTCCCAGATGCAGGTCTCAAGGACTGAGAGGTGGAGAGTGTAAGAGAAGAGGCGGAGCCTATGGGGAGTCTGAGAAGCTCGCATGGTTGTCAGGAGTATTCTGAAAAGGAGAGAGTGGAGAAGATTGAAAGAGGGTGATGAACGCACCTCGGAAGAGGCCTGTCAGGGCACAGAGCATGTCAGGGATGAAACGGTGGGCGAGAGGGGTGGGCAGAGAAACCATAGGGGCTGGGAGGCAGCGGGATGGGAGTTGAGGATAGGACTGAGAGAAACCCCAGGGTGGTCAGCAAGAGGAGCAGAGCTCTTACGATCAATTGACACAAAATTCTGTATACCACATGAGTGTTTTAGAGTTAACTGGATCAATATCTTCAAAGTACTTGGGGAGAAAAGATTCCAAACCTGGAATTTGAGACACAGCCATAATCCAGGTTGAAGGACAAAGGAAGGGTGCTGTCAGACAGTCAAGGACTCAGAGGTTTCCAGGCTCACCCCAAGACTGACAAAACGAGGGAGACGGCCATCCACAGAGAGGGTGGCGTTTGGTCCCACTGAGAATGGCGGGAAGAAATCCTGGGCAGTAGGCAGCTACTCTGAATAATCATTGATGCCTGTTGGTCTGCAAATTAAAGCGACAGTTGAAAAGTCTTGGTAGCTTCCAGTGTTTTGTCCCTGGTTGTTCAGCAGTTACTTGTGATTTGGTGTTCTCCTAAGAAGTGAACTCACGTCTTTCTACTCCACCTTCTTGTCTCCATACTACAAGCCCCCAAAAATCTTACATATATGTATTTATATAGTGATGGTCCCATTGGTAAAGAATCTACCTGCAATGCAGGATACCCTAGTTTGATTCCTGGGTCAGAAGGATTCCCTGGAGAAGGGATAGGCTACCCACCCCAGTACTCTTGGGCTTCCTTTGTGGCTCAGCTGGTAAAGAACCTGCCTGCAATGTGGAAGACCTGGGTTCGATCCCTGGGTTGGGAAGATCCCCTGGAGAAGGGGAAGGCTACCCACACCAGTATTCTTGCCTGGAGAATTCCATGGACTGTATAGTCCATGGGGTTGCAAAGAGTCGGATATGACTAAGTGACTTTTGCTTTCCACTTTCCTATGGTGATGAGAAGGAGAAGAGTCAAGGTTTCTTAGACTTTGGTTCTTCTTCTGGGGTAAGATGTAGATACTGCTCAAGCCTATAGTGTATGAATGTGCCTTCGAACACATTAACAGTCTACCAGGAGCCCCCAGGCATAGGCACAGAGGGTACAGCTTTCGCTCTCATAGAGGAAGAACTCTGGAACCACCAAAAGGTAGAGAAGAAGGAGAAAATTAGAAATCAAAGTGTTAAAGCCAGACAATCTTGTAGGCATTAGTTCAAGTATATATGAAATTTCTCTATTAAAAAGCAAAGTTCAGATTGTCTTTAAAATGACACCGAAACAGAANCTTTCGCTCTCATAGAGGAAGAACTCTGGAACCACCAAAAGGTAGAGAAGAAGGAGAAAATTAGAAATCAAAGTGTTAAAGCCAGACAATCTTGTAGGCATTAGTTCAAGTATATATGAAATTTCTCTATTAAAAAGCAAAGTTCAGATTGTCTTTAAAATGACACCGAAACAGAAAATGTATTGGGAGGGTACTAAGCAAATGCTAATCACTGGAAAGCAGGCCAAGCGACATTATTTTCAAGAGGAAGATGAAAAGCATTAAATGGGACAAAGATACATCATTTTGATAAGCTGTAATCCCCTTAGAGATATGATATTCATGAACTTTTATGTATCCCTAATTATGTACATAATTACATAGATGTAAATTTTATGAAGGAAGAGCCTCTAAGAAAAGGAAATGGACAAATCTAGCACCATAATGAGAAACTTTAGTTGAAAAATTGGGAAGGCAAAAAGTGCATATGGTCGCGATGAACCTCAGTAGCATTCCTGACAGACTCTGCCCCAGACATGAAACATGCTTTCCTTCTCTCCCCCTGACCTCGCTTGCTTCCTCCCCTCCCTCCTTCTTCTACTGTTTCAAACACACCAAGACCATTCACAAATATATTCACCATGTATTTTATTTTAAAGAATATCATATTTTTCAACAGCAGAAATCATTAAGTACAATAAAAATGGAAATTAACCACAAAATGACAACCAAAAGCAGCCCAGACTCTGTTATTTGGAGTCTGGAGATTTGAGGATGCTTTTAAATAAAAGCATAAACTGTATAAAAAGTAAGGAAAATGAGATAATACTGAACACCAAAACATGAAGGATGCTGTCAAAGCATTTCTTAGGAGAAAATTTTGGAAAACCAGAGATATTTAAATAAAACAATCCCATGACTCTAAATGTTAAGAGAAAGAATTAAAAAATAATTCAGGACAAAGTAGGACAAATTAATGAAATTAAACGTAGAGGTGAACACAGCAGAATGTGAAAACATGGTGCTGAGTGTAATAAATGCTGGTAAAGAAATATGAAATAACAGTTAGCAACTCTGGTCCAAGGTGTGGGGTGGGGAGACAAAACTAAAACTTGGGTGACCAGGGAGTAGATATAAGATGTGGAGGCTCTTAAAACTTTCAGTCAACATGTCTGCACTGCTATATTTAAGCTGGAAAACCAACAAGGTCCTTCTGCATACAGCACAAGGAACTCTGCTCAGCATCATGTGGCAGCCTGGATGGGAGGGGGGCTTTGAGGATATTGGACACCTGTGTGTGCTTGGATGAGCCCCTTTGCTGTGTACCTGCAACTATCACGACATTGTCAGACTGCAGTACAAAATAGAAAGTTAGAAAAATACACCAATAAAACTTCAAAAAAATGTTAAAGCAGTAAAGAACATCTCTGAGATGTTTACAACTTTATGCAACAGAATTGGAAAATTTACATGAGATGGATACTTTTCTAGAAAAATGTAAATCAAGAAATTTGCCACATATGATGTAGAAAGTCTGGGTAACTATAGAAATGACTGAAATGGCACTCAGTGTGTGGCTGGGCATCCTGCTTCTGGGCATGTCCTCACATATCCGAGAGGAAACACAATCCTTATTAGGTATGCAAACTGTTTTAGAGAATGGAAAAAGTCAGAAGTTTCCCTAACCATTTTATGAGATCAGCCATACTATAATGCAAAAATCATGTGAGTAATCCTAAAATAATCAATAGAGAACTCTGCCTTCTGAGACAGTTATGCAAGCCCTAAAAAAAAAAAATATTAGCAGATCAAATCCAGCAGTGCGTTTTGTTTTAGGTACATCTTTAATTTAACAGGAGTCCTGACTTGGAGGAGTGCCTGGTCCCCTGCCTTTGTCCTCTCTGCCCTGCTCCTGTCTGTCTGGCCTTCTTGGCTTGCCTTCTCTGTGTATCATTCTTCTTGAATTCCTCTCCTTGCTTTGGGTTTTTGACTTTTAAAAAAATGTTCTCTTTCTTCTGTTTTCCTCTGCTGTATTTATTAAATTGCATGTCTTCTGATTTCATCTGGATTTTTGAAACATTTTTTTTCTTTTATTCCCAATTCTTTCCTGCATTCTATGACATAATTTTAGAGTTTTTCTAATTATGATTTATGTTTTTTCATTATCTTAATGTCTCTTAATCAACTTAAAGATATTAGATTATAGTTTTTCTGTTTCGGTCAGCGTGGCTTTATGGTTTGTGTTTATTGTCAGTAGGAATGTTATTCTGTTTCTTATTTTGTAAAGAAACTCTTTGTATGGTACTTGACAGCACATGAAATTTGTTTTCCTGAACTTTTAAGAAAATACTGTTTAGGATAGCTTTGCTAATTTCATGGCTCTAGAATGCCCTCTTCTGTTCATTTTAAGAAGGTGAAGTATGGGAACCTGAGGTCACAGTGTGTCTGCTGAGGGCTGAGGGGGCTGGGTAAAGACCTTGTGTTGTTGTTAAGTGCTCTGGTTCTCATAACTGTACTTGGTCTACGCCCTCATCTTTAGAAAATACGCTCGAGAGTATTTGGAGTCAAGGCAGGTGCTGTCTGTAGTCATTGTCATGGTCTGTGCGCAGGTTGGGAAGGAATTTCCAGAAACAGGGCAGTGCAGAAGGGAGTGAGTTTACCAAGAACAGAGAGCAGAGATAATGTGGGCGCTGCTGCACAGGGGTCGGCCTCCTGAAAGGCCAGGCAGAGCCCCCCCTTTTGTGGGCCAGCAGCCAATTTTTATAGCCTCAAAACAAAGAAGCCTCCTGCCAGAAGAGTGGCGTTAGGTGACTGGTTAGGGTGCTACAGGGCGGGCATTTACCTAATAAGGAGTCGGGGGACGCTCATGGCAATGGTTGCTGTGGGGCTCTGTCAGTTCCAGAGATGACCTTGGTACAGGGATCCACACCTGTGACCTTGGTATAGAGCTCCACAGTCACTCTCAGCCAGTGTGCACGATGGGGAATGAACTGGTGTGTGACAGGCGAGCCGGACTGACCATGAGCAATGGTGGGTGGCGGGAGATAGTTACAGGACATGCAGAAGTGCATTGTAACGATCACACAAATTTAATCCAGGTTCCACATTACAACTCAGTAAGAAGTTGCCAAATAAGCAAGTAAAATGAATTCTTCAGCAGAGAACACAGAGGCCCTTCTCTTCCAATGGGTCTCCTGGGAGGTGGCAGATGGGGTCCTGGGCGAGCCAAGGGGACGCTGAGCTCTGGGCTGCTGCCAGAGCCACTGTTCCAGCTTCTCAACACTTTCCTCTAACTGGAATTTTAATCAAAACCAATGCCTCAGAACATAAAATCTACTGAGAAGAGGACAAGCACCCTCTTGAAGTGACCTGGGGTTTTGGGACCCAGGAGGCCCAGAGGGAGGCTGATGAGAGTATCTCCCACCGTCCCAGGGTCCCTGGTCACCAAGTGCACTGGACAAGGCTCTGTGCACTTCTCTGCAGACTCAGGAAGTGCCTGGAGAGTCTCTGAACTCAGGGAAGGGGGCTTGGGGGCCACTTCCCCCACTTCCTGGCAGTGGAGAGCAGGATGCAGAAGCCACCCGCAGGCTCCGAACCCTGCAGACCACGTGAGCCCAGATGAAGGGGAGAACGTGGCCAAGAAGGTCGCTGTCCAGTGCAGGGAACGGGAAGCAGCAGCTCGCCAGACGCAGTGGCACCTACTCTGTGCTCAGGAGGCATGTCCGCAGGCTCTGCGGTGACCCTCTGCGCCAGCCTCANCTGCAGACCACGTGAGCCCAGATGAAGGGGAGAACGTGGCCAAGAAGGTCGCTGTCCAGTGCAGGGAACGGGAAGCAGCAGCTCGCCAGACGCAGTGGCACCTACTCTGTGCTCAGGAGGCATGTCCGCAGGCTCTGCGGTGACCCTCTGCGCCAGCCTCACGGCTGGTCCTGGCCGCCCCCAACCCTCGCGCTCTGCTCTGTGGCTCTCCCCCCGCCCCGCCCCCGTGGGTGTCTGGGCGGGATCACAGACAACCCCCAAGCCACACCCCTGTGTGCCCCTCTCTAAGGCTCCTGGCTGGTGTCCGGCTGCTCGCGGTCACTCTGTCTCCCTCCGTGGAAGCACACCTCTTCCACGCTGCTGGTGGCTAGGGACTCTTGCAGGCGCACCCCACTGTGGGCTTCTGGGCTCCTTCTGTGCCCTGTGCTGGCGTTTTCTCCTGGGGGCTTCTGGGCTGAGGGTTCTCCTGGCGTGAGGACAGCCGCAGCTCTGCGGCCCTAGCTGGTGTCTGGCTGGTGCAGCGAGAGGTAAAGTGGCCCGGCAGGGAGACATAGTTGCGTGAGTCACACCCATACCATCATACCCTGCGGTCCAGCAGAGTTCAGCACAGTCATGTTACAGAAACTAGTCACATCTTTAACTGTGGTGCACAGCCCTCCTGCGTCTCCTTGTGACACTGACTGAGCTGGTCTGTTGTCCTGTGGTGCCCACTGTCCATCCACAGAGCCTTGGGGCCACTTGGCCTCCAGGCAGCAGCGAGAAGGCACCTAAAGCTGAGGTTGGGCCTGGGAGACAGCACTGTCCACCTCCCTCCCATCTCCCACTGGAAGAGATGTTCAGCGGGAGGCCTAGCTCTTGGCCCCTCTACCCCTCCCCGCACCTGCAGGCTCCTGGCCCCACACACACGGTAGTAGTCAGTCCCGCTGGGTCCCCCCAGAGCACAGACCTCCTGTCTTCCCAGCTCCAGCCCCAGCAGATACTTGGCTCTGGTGCTGTCTGGACCTGGGCGCTCTCAGAAGGAATACAGTCAGTGCATGCGCTCCTCACTAGGCTTTGTCTCTCGTCTCCACTCTCACTGTAGAATTATCCTGGCAAAATAGGCTTCAAGTCCCTCATTTGTAGAGCACTTTCCAATTACTGAATACCTTCCACATCGCTGAAAGGTGGGTGTTTTCTTTTTCATATTTATAACATGGAGCTGAGTCGAGAACAGCCGAGTTGCGGGCATTAGCCTGGGGTTGAGATGTAGGTCCCCTCAGAGCAAGCCCCCAGGGGCTGTGTCACAGGCCAGGAGTCACAGGCCCCAGAGAGCATCCCCTGGGGTCAGAGGAGCCGCTGACTGGTGGAGGTACAGCTGCACAGGCTCCGAGTCCTGCTGCAGGGCCGCCTCGCTGCACAGGGCTCTCTGCCCCACCCCCGCTGCCGCCCTGGCGGGCTGCCTGGACCTTCCTCCAGCACCTCCCGCGGCGGAACCTACCAGAAGTCAGCCCAGGACGAGGTGTGGTGAGCTTTTCACCACGGCCTAGCAGCCGTGCTGAGCTTCGCCCCTCGAGAGTGGGTGGGATTCGGGCCATGGTCCTGGGACTGTGTCACGTTGCCTGGCAAAGGGGTTTTGTGGATGCCAGTCAGGTTCCTGGTCAGCTGACCGTAAGTGACTCAGAGGTGGTGCCCTGACCCAACTTCAGGAGCCCTTCAGTCGGGATGTAAAGTGTGAGGTGGAAAAAGCCAGTGATGGAGGTGAGGGGAGTCCAGCCAGGAGACCAGGAGGTGCAGGCAGCTGCTGGGAGCCACACAGCCTAGAAGCTCCTGGCACCCTCTAGAGCCGCACACCGTGGAGGCCTGTGCATCGTGCTAAAATAAGTTGAAACTCTTACTTTGGGGCACTGTGGCTGAGTGGGGAAGGGGTGCCCTTGAAGACGAGGGTAAGGCCTGCCCAGTGAGCATCCTGGCTGGGCACTCGGTCCTCAGTGGCCCCCACGTGCTGCTGGACTGAGAAGCATCAGGTGTGGTTGCCACCTGCCAGGAGCGCACAGCGGGGAAGAACCACCCGTTAATCAGCTAACCTCCCGTTCTCGACCAGAGATGGAGCGAGACATGGTTAGTCAAGGCTCCCAAACTAAGAAACTTCTGACATCCTTGCTCCTGCAGGGACAGGCTGTGCCAAAGTGGAGTCAGTTCTTGCAGCAGATGGAAGCCTGGGGTGACCTCTCACTGCCCTCGCCCGTTTCACACCACCCCTACCACCACCCCAGGGCCTTTGCATGAGCCTGCCTGCTGGGCGCTCTGCTCCCTCGCTTGTTTCAGGTCCTTATTCCAAAGTCACCTTGGTGGGCCTTCCCTGCCCCTTGGTGAGGCCACCCACAGCCTGTCCTGAGCGCTGTCCTGTCTGCTCTCCCTGCTCAGCGCCCTGTTGGATCTGCTTTTGTCTTGCATGTCCTCCATCTCATCCACTCAAGCGCAGCCTCCCTGAGGTGGGTGTTTGTTCCATGCAGCACTGTTTCTCAGGCACCCCAAATGGCACTGAGGCCAGGGCTGGGGGAGGGGGTGTCAACTCAGGTGAGACTCCCAATGACCAGGGACTCTGTTCTCTGAAAGGAGTGAAGAGCTGGGGCTTCTCGGGGTTTCCCTGCCGTCCCTCTGAGCCCTCTGCCCCTGGCAGAGGTGCACGTGTGGACCGGCCTCTCTGCTCATACCCAGGCCTGTGGTCAGGACTGAGGGACGCTGCTTACTGTCAGATGGACGCTTGGGGAGGCCCTGTGACCGGAGTTAGAGCAGGTTGGCCTACGATTCCGGAAGGGCGGGTGGGAGACGGTTCCAGTTTTGAGGGTCCCCCCCTCCCCTGGGTCCCCTTCCACCCCCGGCGCAATCTACCATTCACCTAAGGCTGCCATCGTAGTGGGCGTGGCTGCAAACTGGAAGGCTGAGGGGGTAGAGGGCGACTTGTTGTCCCCTACCCTCTACCCTCATCTGTTTTTGCAAATCCTCGAATTGTTTTCTTTGAAGAATTAGGCTTTGGCCAGTGGAGCTCTGCTGCCCCCTAGTGGCTAGTGTTGCTGCACCCATTCATGTGCGTGCTCAGATGCTCAGTCGTGTGGGACTCTGTGACCTCATGGTAGCCCCCAGGCCCCACTGTCTATGGGATTCTCTAGGCAAGAATACTGGGTTGGGTTGCCATTTACTTCTCCAGTAAATGGCACAGTCATTTCCTTTCATTTCCAGGGCCTCCTGTGTGCAGGGGAGACTGGGGCTTCTACAGTACCCCAGTGGGAAGCGATTTTCCCACCCAGTGAAGTTCAGGGGGCTCTAGCCTCTGTGGTGAGGCCCTTGGAGGTGCCTGGGACCGACTGCAGGGCGGGGCTGAGCGTCTCCCAGCGCGGATGCCCACGGAGGGGTGGGGCTGCCTGCCCTCCTTCCACCTGTAGCCTCCCTGCCTGCCAGTGGCGGCCATCTCCTCCATGGTTTAGGTTTCAGGCCCTCCAAGTAGGGCCGTGAGCCTGATGCCACAGGTGACAGGGCAAGGAGTGGCCCTGGAGGGGATGCTAGTGTCCAGGACTGCCCTGACCTCTGTCCTCCAGAGCTCCTTAGCCCCCGGGGCTGCTCAGGAGTGAAGGACCAACACCCACCCCCTGATCCCAGGGTTGGGGGAACCACAGGGAAGCTGTGGGGCTTCCCGCAGAGGGAAGGTGGGAGATCGGGAGGGGAGGCCAGCCTGTGCTCAGGTTCAGGGGTCTGGCCCACTCTGTGACCTTGGACTTACCATCCAGGGAACTTGGGCTGACATCAGCAGGAGATGGAGCTTCAGGCCACTGAAAAGGGTGGAGCGGGGGGCGGGGGGCGGGCTGCCTGTGACTCAAAGGGCTGTGTCTTCAGCAGGGGAGTTGACGGTGAGGCCACCTTACAGAAGGGGTGGAGACCACTATCCGCCTCAGTCCCCAGCCTGCACCTCCCAGAGAAGTCCACTAGAGATCTGGACCTGACACCAGACCCCTATTGCAGAAAGACTGTCCTAGGTGGGCAGTGCCCAGGGATGGGCAGGAGCAGAGGGCCTGTCCATGCCTCTCTTGCCGCCTGTAGGTCTTTAGGCCAAGGTCAGGTCTTAGACCCAGTGAGGTCCAGAGGAGAAGGTGTGTGAGGGCTCTCACCCAGGTGGCACGAACCTGGAGGAGGGCCTTTCAGCTGGGAGGCAGGCAGATGACCTTTGTTGAGGGTGGTGGCCAGTCTTCCCCATCCCCACTGGTCTTGAGGACCAAATGCCTGAAGCCAGGCAGGGGCTCCCCACACCAGGCTGGCCCCCAGCTGAGCTTGCCTAGGGTGGGGTGGGGGCAGTATTCATGAGCATTTGGGCACTCCCCTCCTGGCAGGGGAGCAGGCAGGGGCTGACCCCACTAGCACAGCCCCACCCAGCCATGGAGCTCTCTCTGCAGCCTGCAGGCCTCGCTGTGGGAGCTGGGGTCCCCGACCAGCTCCTGGTGCGGGGTGGGTGGGCTTGCTGTGTGAGGCCAGTAGTATCATAAGGAAAGCTGGTGTCCTCGGCCCACACTGCTGGGGCTGGAAGTTTGCACTCACTGAGTTACCTGTCTGGCAAGTCACAATGTGTGGTGGTGATGTTTCTCAAAGTAATGAGTTAAAAATATCCTAATTAACCTCAGTGGCCAAACTGTGGGAGGACTGGTAAAATGTGAGGGGTTCCTCTGATGCCGTTAGAAGGGTTTTGGAGAAGAAACTTGAAGAACGTGGGAAAATGTTCAGCATATAAAGTGCTTTTGGTCTGACTGCTTTCTCCAAAGGCCGTGTCCTGTGAGGGTGGGGGCCCCGGCCCGGCCAGGCTTCACGACAGGGCGCCTCAGCCCCTGCCCATCTTGCTGGCTGCAGACACGGGTTCCAGCATCTCTGGTTGTCACAGAGCTGGCACACACCTTAGTCACACGCTCGCAGTGTCTGATTTATATCTAAGAGTCCTCTGCATGTTCTTTCTGAAGTATGTTATGCAAATGTCTGGCCCTGACGTTTTGTTGACAGTACCTTTTCAAAAAAAGGCTGTAGAATGATTTTAGCTTTACAGAAATGTTAAGAAGAGAGCACAGAAGAATATTTAATGTAGAAGAAACAATCTGATAAACAGTATTCCAGTAGGAGAAGAAAAGAATACGTTACCACATCTGGGCTTGACCACCGGCCCCCTAGCTGGACACCTCCTGATTTCAGATCTTGACCCCTGGACTCCCGCATTTAATAACTGTTTCTCTTTATAGTAACTTTACTTTTTTGTTTCAGAAATAATCGTGTTTGAAAAAATGCACATAAGCAAGGAGAATATCTAATCACTGAACAGAAATAAACACTGTCGATAATTTAGTACACTATCTTCCAGTGTTTTGTACACATACTTTTAAATTTTTTATCAAAAGTGAAATGTCACCCTCTTCCCACTATTTGTAACCATCTTGTTTCATAACATTATTTTCATTAGTTTCCTGAGTCATTAAATAATTACCTATTCAAAAAACAAAAAAAGACCACACAGAGGTTTCCCTGATGCTAACACCTCTGACATGTGGTTCACCGCTATTGATATGTCATCACCAACTACAGTCCGTTCTGTTTTCAGAATTCCTCAGTTTTCCCCAGTGGCCTTTTTCTGTCCCAGAGTACACTGTCATGCCTCTTTAGGCTCTTCTGGGGTGTGATAGATTTAGACTTTCCTTGTTTTGATGACCTTGGCAGTTTTGAGAAGGGTGATCAGGGAATTTATAGAACGTCCCTCTGTTGGGACTCATCTGATGTTTTCCTCATGACTGGATGGGCATTGTAGGTTGTTGGGAGGAAGACCAGAAGCACAGGGCCCCTCTCACCACATCCTGTCCAGGGGTACAGGGTGCGTGCCGTCTGGTGACCTACACCATGAACACCGACCTCGGTCACCTGGCGCAGGTGTATCTGTCCGTCTGTCCNTGGGCATTGTAGGTTGTTGGGAGGAAGACCAGAAGCACAGGGCCCCTCTCACCACATCCTGTCCAGGGGTACAGGGTGCGTGCCGTCTGGTGACCTACACCATGAACACCGACCTCGGTCACCTGGCGCAGGTGTATCTGTCCGTCTGTCCACTGTGATGTCACTCTCTGGCCCCCTCCCCACACTGTCCTCTGTGGTGGGAAATGGCCATGTGCAGCCCACACCCCAGGGGTGGAGTAAGGAGAGTTTAACTCTTGAAGTTCTGCTAAGAGTCTACGATGGTGTGGTATGTAAGATCAGACCACCCTAGTCTTCTGCTTTTATACTAACTGTGCCACTCGTGGTTACACCACGCCTCTGTTCCCCAGGAGTCCTGGGGTTATGGTGCTTCTTGTATCTGATGTGCCCATCCTCTGACAGGTTCCATTGAGCTTACCACGTGGCTGAGCCAGGAGCACGGAGTCTCAGTGAGTGTCTTAAAATTGGCTCTTTGTTCTTTGCAGTGACCTTTCACCCCATTCTGCAAGGTTCTTGCAGGTCCAGCTGGCTTTGGGTTTGGGTTGAGATTGTGATGGGTTTCCACGGTGGAAAGTTGGCCGTTATCTCCAGACACCTAGCCTGCCTCCAAAAGGCTTCTCTGCCTTCCTCCACTGCATCCAGGGGCTTGGGCCCCCTCCTGCCATCTGTAGACCTCCCTGAAGAAGTTCCGCCCGCCTGCCTGCCCACAGCCTAGGCTGGGTGTGGTCGGAGTCCTGGAAGGCCTGGGGGTGGGAGTCTGGCTGCTTGGCAGGAGTGGGCTGGAAGCATCGTCTAAACCTACCGCTGGCGGGTGCTGGGTGTCCTCACCACGGATATCTAGACCTCTTGGCACGGGTTTTCTCAAAGGAGTCCACAGTATTTTTGTTCTTGGATAAATGCNGAGTCTGGCTGCTTGGCAGGAGTGGGCTGGAAGCATCGTCTAAACCTACCGCTGGCGGGTGCTGGGTGTCCTCACCACGGATATCTAGACCTCTTGGCACGGGTTTTCTCAAAGGAGTCCACAGTATTTTTGTTCTTGGATAAATGCAAACACATATGAGGTTTTTATTTGTTTCTTTGAAGCTCAACAGCTGTATAACTTTTAGCATCTCAACTTTGAATCCCCCCAACCCCCGTGACAGACCTCTGTCCCCCACAGCCAGCACAGGGAGGGGCTGGTAAGAGGAGTATGGGGTTCGAGGCAGAGCAGATGTCCTTTCTAGCTCCTGTCAATGATGTGTCTTTGAGGTGAAGCTCTGCTCAGGCCAAGGCAGCTGGTCGATCCTCCAGCCTGAGGGCCACTGGGCCCGGAGCGGATGGGGTGCAAGAAAATGTGTGGTCAGGTCCTATCTAAGAATACTGCTTCATCCTACGTTTTACCTCAGTGCGATTGCTGCTTGCAGATTGAAATTTTTTTTCCAGAAAAAGGACCATTTTTGTGGCAACCCACGGCCCGGGAGCTCTGTGACCTGAGGCCTGGGAGGAGGCGGTGGGAGGTCTGGTCCCTGTGAGCAGCCAAGGCTCACTGGTCAGCCCTCTTGGCACCTGGTTTCTCCCTAGTCTCACTGTAGGAAGCTAGGCTGTGAGGGTGCGCACACGTGGCAGGTACCTGCGTGTACACACACCGGTGTGCACATGTGTGTGCTTGAGCAGACCGGAGCAGGTCAGCATGCTGCGTGTGCGGCAGCATCTCTGGTGACGTCTGTCCACGTCAGTGAGCAGCGGGGATGTGTCAGGCACAACTGAGCTGCAACAACAGCTGCAGTTGCTTAGCAGCTGCCCAGTTTTGAGTTTGCTGTTGCCTGGAAAGCTGTGCCTGCCCCCCGGCCTGGCACCCATTTCTGCACTGTTGCCATGCTCCCAGGGCTCAGCCAACTTCCTAGTGTGAATGCCCCTTGACTTGTCATGTGCTTTGTGGTTAATTTCTGGCATCTTATTGTTTGGAACGTTTGGTCTAGTTTTGTCATTGTATTTGGGGACAGCATTCACCGAGCCTCTCACGCCACCTTCTAGAAGCCCAACCTACTCCTTATCTCTCTAGAATACTTTAGACAGTTCTAAGGATCATCGCAGGCTTCTTGAGTGGCTCGGCGGTAAAGGATCTGCCTGCAATGCAGAAGATGTGGGAGACACCGCGGGTTTGATCCCTGGGTCAGGAAGATCCTCTGGAGGAGGGCATGGCAACCCGTTCCAGTATTCTTGCCTGGAGAATCCCATGGACAGAGGAGCCTGGTGGGTACAGTTCATAGGGTTGCACAGAGTCGGACACAGCTGAAGCTACAGAGCATGGGTGCAAGCACACATGCAGAAACGGACATGACAGAACACACACGCATGCACACAAGGATCACCAAACTGGATTGAAAATGAGTTTGCAGAGTGTGGGGTGCTTACAACATTCTGATTGTTCCTGCATGCCTTGAATCTTGTTTCTTTGTTCTCATATGGGCTTCCCGTCCTCTAAGAGGGCGGGAGGGCACCAAGCCAAATCCCATCAGAAAGAATGGCCTCCGAGGCTCATCCAGCCCCTTAACTCCATCGTGGAGGCAGAGGGTCACCCGGCGTCTTGGCCACATGCCCGCTGATGATTTCCAAGTCAGGGTTGCTGGCTACCAGAGGAAGTGCGGGAGAATACTGCTTGCAGGGACCTCAGTCCCGGCTTGGGCTTCAAGGCCCGGGCAGGGCAAGGAGACCCCGCGCGGGCATCCAGGGCAGGGACATCCCTGGGAAGACCCCAGCATCCGGCCACAGCTGGCCCCCTGCTTTGTGCTCACATGTCTACCTTCTCCACTCTGTCTGCCGTGTCTGCAGGAGCACAGGTCCCCGTGTGTGCAGGAGGTGCCCCGGGGACACGGAGCAGGACCTTTTAACAGAGAGTGTGTGACAAAGGGAGGAAAAGAAGCAGCAGCGAGGGGGAGGCAAGTCCAGGCAGCACAAGCCATAGCGGTAAACATGGGTGGACGAGCTTGGCTCATAAGACTCAAGCCCACGGGCACAGATGCACAGGGCAGCTGGGCCACAGGCAAGATGCCCAGCAGGAACCTGTGCTCCACGCTTTTCTTCCTCAATGGCCTAGCCTGGTGGGCCAGGTGTGGTGACAGAAAGCCTGTCCGCGGGCCTCTGCTCCTTTCCCGGTCCCGTAGGGGTTGCTCAGGGCCTGGGTTGAGCTGCATGAACAAACAGTCCTCAAGCCTGAGTGGCTGGTAAACACACAGCTTGTTTTGCAAGCTCCGGTCTACTGTGGCTCTTCCAGTGTTGACTTCACCCCCTTCCCAGACTAATGGCTCAAACTCTCCCTAGAATGCCTGGGACTGTGGCAGGAGGAGAGAACTCAGAGAACTGTGTTTGGCCGTGCACCCTCTCCCTGAGGGGCGCCTGGCGATCAGGCTGACCTCAGTGCTGGGGCAGGTGGGAGTGTCCAGGGAATGAATGGCATGCAGCCATCCACTCCCGCCTGTCCCCTGCCCCAGTGCAGACTTCCTGGTGGGGCTCTCGTCTCTTTGGCTCCAGACTTCCCCCTCTTGCTCTGGGCACCTGAGGACCAGAGGGGTTGCTCACCGCCCCCCATGTCCATGGGTGGGGGCCGCGTGCAGCGACTCAGACTAGGCCCTCTCGGTAAGCAAGAGCAGGAGGCGCCCACACTCCGCAGGGCTGAGTCCCAGCAGTGACCTTCTCAACAGGCCTTGGTTCTGGCCCTGGGGTCCCTCCCAGCTCACTGTCTTGAGTTCTCTCTGCACCTCCCCAGACCTCTGTCTTCTGTGTATCTGGATTTCTGTGTCAAACCAGAGGACTAATACCTGGGCACCGGGGGTGCCTCGAGGTCTGTGTCCATCACAGGGAGAAAGAGCCCTGCGTGGCCTGCACACTTGGAAGCTGGGCTGGGCATGAGTGAGCTTTCTTCAGGAAACTAGGGTACGGCAGCACACCTCGGCGCAGGAGGCTGGGGGTACAGGTCAGGGGCGGGAGCACACCTTGGAGTGTGTAGGAGGCTGGTGGTCGAGGTCAGGGGTGGGCATACACCTTGGAAGGCGTGGGATGCTGGGGGTCGAGGTCAGGTGTGGGAGCATACCTGGGAGGGCATGAGATGCTGGGGGTTGAGGTTGGGTGTGGGAGCATACCTGGGAGGGCAAGGGATGCTGGGGGTTAAGGTTGGATATGGGAGTACATGTCAGAGGGCGCAGGAGGCTGGGATTGAGGTTAGGTGTGAGAGCACATGTCAGAGGGTACAGGAGGCTAGGGTTGAGGTCGGATGTGGGAGCACACGTTGGAGGGCGCGGGAGGCTGGGGTTGAGGTCAGTGTGGGAGCACACTTTGGAAGGCGCAGGATGCTAAGGGTTGAGGTCGGCTGTGGGAGTGCACATCGGAGGACGCGGGAGGCTGGGGTTGAGGTCCAGTGTGGTGTGGCCAGGCCCGCCTGCAGCCTTTGCTCATCATGCAGGTGGCTGTCCTCTCCCTGGTCCTCCTGTGGCCTTTCCTCTTGAGGGCTCACTCCCCTGTCCCTTCTTCCTCTTAAAAGGGTGCTGTTGGGTAGGATCCCATCCTCTGACGCCACTGACTCTCCTTAAAGCCCCGCCTCCAAACACAGTCAAGCTGAGGGTGGAGATTCACCCTGCGGATTTGGGGGACACAGTCAGTTCCACAGCACGCTCTATCCCCACTGCTGAGCGACACTGCCAGGTGGGAAGGGGAAGCCTGACCAGAGCCTTCCAGAGCTTTCCAGACCCCAGCTTGCAGCAGCTCTGTCTGGAGGGGGCTGCTCAGGAGGCACCGGGGGTGCAGCCACCAGCGCTCTGCCTGGTGAAGTTTTATGGGCACTGCCCTGGCTGAGGGGTTGTGGGAGGAGCAGGCACAGGCTGGGTGGGCCACCCATCTGGCCCCAAAACAGGGACCTCTGGGCGAGTCTGCGGACTATAGAAGCCAGCCCATACAGCCCCCTGGTTCAGGAAGATCCCCTGAAGAAATCTCACTGAACATCTTTCCATGTGCTTATTTCCCGTGGTGCCATCCAGCAGCCTCATGCTTTGCCACCCCCTTCTCTTGCCCTCAGTCTTTCCCAGCATCAGGGTCTTCTCCAGTGAGCCAGCTCTTCACATTAGGTGGCTAAAGTATGGAAGCTTCAGCTTCAGCATCAGTCCTTCCAATGGACATTCAGGGTTTATTTCCTTTAGGATTGACTGGATTGATCTCCAGTGGACTCTCAAGAGTCTTCTCCAACACCACAGTTCAAAATTCTTTAGTGCTCAGCCTTCTTTATGGTCCAACTCTCACATCTATACATGACTCCTGGAAAAATCATAGCTTTGACTACATAGACCTTAGCAAAGTGATGTCTCTGCTTTTTAATACCCTGTTTAAGTTTGTCATAGCTTTTCTTCCAAGGAGCACAAGCCATTTGTAGGATGTGTGGCTTGCAGATATTTGCTCCCCATCTGTAGGTTGTCTTTTCATTCTCTTAACAGGGTCTTTGGCAGAGCAAAAGTTGTTGAATTTTGTTAAGTCCTGTTTATCAGTTTGCCTTTCATGAATCATGCTTTCTGTGTCAAGTCTAAGAACTCTTTGCCAGGCCCCTAAGTCCTAAAGCTTTTTCTCCTGTTTTTTTGTAGTTTCTTGCTTTACCTCTGTGTCTGAAATCCATTTTGATATGGTATTTATGTGAGGTGTGAGGCTTGGGTGAGAGTTCGGTGTCCCAGCACCTTTCGTTGGGGGACCACTCCCCTGAGCCAGNTCAAGTCTAAGAACTCTTTGCCAGGCCCCTAAGTCCTAAAGCTTTTTCTCCTGTTTTTTTGTAGTTTCTTGCTTTACCTCTGTGTCTGAAATCCATTTTGATATGGTATTTATGTGAGGTGTGAGGCTTGGGTGAGAGTTCGGTGTCCCAGCACCTTTCGTTGGGGGACCACTCCCCTGAGCCAGACTACTTTTGTCCTGTCTGAGAGGAGCCAGACCTGTGCTGGGTCTGCTCCTAGGCTCTCTTCTCATCCACTGACTTATTTAAATCCTCGATGTCAGCACAATGCTCTTTTGAATGCTGTAGCTGTAAAGTAAGCCTTGTTATCAAACTGAGGGATTTTCCCCCTTTTATTCATCTCTTTCCATATAAATTTTAGAATAAGCTTGTCTGTGTCTACAGAGGGTTTCCCAGGTTGCTCGGGGTAAAGAATCTGCCTACGAATACGGAAGAGGCAAGATATCCCCTAGAAGAGAAAATGGCAAGACTCTTACGTATTCTTGCCTGAAGAATCCCATGGACAGAGCAGCCTGGTGGGCTGCAGTCCATGGGGTTGCAAAGAGTCAGACACAACTGAGTGACTGAGCACACACACAACTCATCCCCACAAAACCTTGCTGGGACTTTGATAAGAACTACCTTGAACCTACAGATTGGTTTGAAGAGAGCTAATATCTTTACTGTGTTGAGTCTTCCAGTCCATGGACATGGAATGTCTCTCCACTTATTTAGGTTTCTTTGATTTATTTCATCAGCATTTTGCATTTTTCAGCATACAGATCCTGTATACGTTTCATTAAGTGTGTACATAAGGATTTCACTTTATTTTTCAGTGATTTTAAATATTTGTTTTGCATGCTAAGTCACTTCAGTCTCTTTGAGACCCTGTGGACTTTAGCTTGCCAGGCTCCTCTGTCCATGGGATTTTCCAAGCAAGAATACTGGAGTGGATTGCCTTGCCCTCCTCCAGAGGATCTTCCTGACCAAGGATAGAACCCAATTCTCTTATGTCTCCTGCACTGGCAGGAGGAGAGTTCTTCACTACTAGTACCACCTGCGAAGTCCTTGCTTTATGTACAGAAATGCAGTTAATTTTTGTGTCTAACTCATCAGTTCAGTTCAGTCACTCACTTGTGTCCAACTCTTTGTGACCCCATGGACTGCAGCATGCCAGGCCTCCCTGTCCATCACCAACTCCTGGAGTTTACTCAAACTCATGTCCATTGAATAGGTAATGCCATCCAACCATCTCATCCTCTATCATCCCCTTCTCCTCCTGCCTTCAGTCTTTCCCAGCATCAGGGTCTTTTCAAATGAGTCAGTTCTTTGCATCAGGTGGCCAAAGTATTGGAGTTTCAGCTTCAGCATCAGTCCTTCCAATGAATATTCATGACTTATTTCCTTTAGGATGGATTGGTTGGATCTCCTTGCAGTCCTCAACAGCACAGTTCAAAAGCATCAATTCTTCTGTGCTCAGCTTTCTTTATGGTCCAACTCTCACATCATACATGACCACTGGAAAAACCATAGCTTTGACTAGATGGGCCTTTGTTGGCTTTGATGGCTGGATCATTGAAAAAGCAAGGAAGTTGCTTTTCTATTTCTGCTTTATTGACTATGCCAAAGCCTTTGACTATGTGGAAAATTCTGAAAGAGATGGAAATACCAGACCACCTAACCTGCCTCTTGAGAAACCTGTATGCAG
>SJYA01004999.1:0-28688 GCA_006410615.1 Neotragus moschatus
AGGTAGAAACTGGTCAGTCATGGAAGACAAAATGCAAAACTTAAGCTACAGCTGTGTATAAAAATGCTTGAGATAAAATCTAGCTAAAAATGCAATGTGAAAAGCAAAATTTTAAATATTTTAGAAGAAAACATAGTGGAATACATTTAAGTCAATTTGTTAGAAATACATTTTTAAAATAAAACACAGAAGAATGACTTTCATTCGGTATGTAAAGAGTTTACCAAAGCAATATTGTAAAGTAATTAGCCTCCAATTAAAATAAATAAATCCATAATAAAAAAGGAGTTTAGAATCTGCCACTGTTTCCTAACAATAAGTAAAAAATAACCTGAAAAAACAGAGAAATCAATAACCATAGATCCACAAAGGAAGTGAAATCATAGTGTAAACCACTGTGCCCCAAAATAGAGATACAAGTATACAAATACAGAGAATCACACTTTATCAGAGCAGAAACCTCTACTCAGTACTGGTACAGGAAAACCTGTACACTTATTGATGAATTCCTAGAGGCTGGATTTGGACAATTCTGAGAGTTAAAAATTACAGGGAGGACTTATTACTAGGAAAGTCCTGTTCATTGATAGGTTTCACCTCATTGAGCTTGACCAGATTCTCACAGTAAATAACAGAGAAATAAAAGAACCAGTTTGAATTAACCCTTGAACAATGAAGGGACTAGGGATACTGCAGTCTGTGCAGCTGAAAATCCAAACATAACTTATTTGCTGGCGTTGTTCTAGGGTTAAGTGTACATTAAAACACTCTGCTCTTAACAAAGTCTGACCTCAAAAGAAGCTAGTTAACTGTATCTTAACATATGAGGGATTTATCAGAGCCTAACTGAACTGAAAGGATAAAAATAATGCAAGTAAAGTCATCTTAGTTTTCTCAATGGGAAAGGAAAAACCCAACTTGGCCCATTTTTGTCATCCTGTCTCAACTGAGGGTGTGTGTGTGTTGGAGGAGGTGGGTGTACTGATGAACAGTTGTGAATTTCGCATTCCAAAGTGATAGACTCACTCAAAAACTTATAACTAATCATAACATGATACCTGCACATTTCCATATACCTTACCACTAAATCAATAAATCCCTATTTACAATTCATTTTACGCAGTGCATCATATTTGGTTATAAAGGGGAAAAATTATAAAGCATACTAAAATGCAAAAACAGTTTAAATGAGTAGAACAAGCATCAGAACTTGACAAGGTAGAAATTTTGAAATTATCAGAGTATCACCCCAAAATATAGCAATTCTATAGTTTATATAATAAGAAAAATGAGTGTTAATTGCTCACTGTGTCTAACTCTTGGCGACACCATGGACTGTAATCTTCCAGGCTCCTCTGTCCATGGGACTCTTCAGGCAAGAATATTGGAGTGGATTGCCATTCCCTTCTCCAGGGGATTTTCCTGACCCAGGGATTGAACCCAGATCTCCTGTATTGCAGGCAGATTTTTTACCATCTGAGCTAACAGGGAATCCTTAACGTAAGGTAGATAGCATATAAGAATATATAAATGATGTAAGCAAATAAATAAGAATCCTAAGATAGAACCAAACACAAATATTAGATTTTTTTTTCTAAATTTTATTTTATTAATATCATTTGGAAATGACTCATTCCTTTACATTTACTTAGCTCCATGAAGGTTGTGAATCAACTCTTGTGATTTTTTTTTTATATTAATTTTTATTTTTTTAGTTTGTTTTGCTTTACAATACTGTACTCGTTTTGCCATACATTGACGTAAATCAGCCATAAGTGTACCTGAGTTCCCAATCCGGACCCCCTCCCTTCCCCCTCCCTCCCCACACCATCCCAAATATTAGATTTTAAAATGGTCTAATAGAAATAGAGAATGTCTTTTATGCACTTATTAGTTGTTATTCAGTCAGTAGCTCAGTTGTACTGAACTCTTTGAGACCCCATGGACTGCAGCACTCCAGGCTTCCCTGTCCTTCACAATCTTCCAGAGTTTGCTCAAACTCATGTCCATTGAATTTGTGATGCCATTCAATCATCTCATCCTCTATCATCCTCTTCTCCTGCCCTCAATATTTCCCAGCATCAGAATGTTTTCCAATGAGTCAGCTCTTCACATCAGATGGTCAAAATATTGGAGCCTCAGCTTCAATCCTTTCAGTGAGCATTCAGAGTTGATTTCCTTTAGGGCTGAGTTGTTTTATCTCATTGCTGTCTAAGGGATTCTCAAGAGTCTTCAGCACCACAATTTGAATGTATCAATTTTTAAGTGTCCAACCTTCTTTATTGTCCATCTCTCACATCCATACATTACTAGTGGCAAAACCATAACTTTGACTATATAGACCTTTGTTGGCAAAGTTTAACTTCATGGCTCCAGTCACTGTCTGCAGTGACTTTGGAGTCCAAGAAAATAATTTGGTCACTGATCCTATTTTTTCCCCATCTGTTTACCAGAAAGTGATGGTATCAGATGCCATGATCATCATTTTTTGAATGTTAAGTTTAAAGCCTGTTTTTTCACTCTTGTCTTTTTTTTAATTTTTTTTTTCCATCTCAGGTGTACATAAGTTCCCAATCTTGAACCCCCCCCACCACCTCCCATTCCACATCAACTCTCTGGATCATCCCTGTGCACCAGTCCCAAGCATCCTGTATCCTGAACCGAATATAGACCGACGATTCATTTCCCACACGACAGCACACATGTTTCAGTGCCATTCTCCCAAACCTTCCCCCCCCCTCCTTCTCCCTCAAAGTCCAAAAGTCCATTCCATGCATCTGTGTCTCTTTTGCTGTCTCATAAACAGGGTCACTCTTCTCTTTTCATCAAGAGGCTCTTTAGTTCGTCTTCACTTTCTGCCATTAGGGTGGTGTCATCTGCATATATGAAGTTATTGATAGTTCTCCAGGAAATATTGATTCCAGCTTGAGCTTCATCCACTCTGGCATTTTGCATGATGTACTCTGCATTAAGTTAAAAGAGCAGAGTGACAATATATAGTCTTGACTACTCCTTTCCCAATTTGGAACCAGTCTATTGTTCCATTTCCAGTTCTAACTGTTGCTTCTTGAACTGCATATAGGTTTCTCAGGAGACAGGTAAGGTGATCTGGTATTCTCATCTCTTGAAGAATTTTCTGCAGTTTATTGTGATCCACACAGTCAAAAGCTTTAGCATAGTCAATAAGCCAGAAGTAGATATTTTTCTGGACAAAACTAAGAAAAAAAAATCTTGGAGTTTGAGGATATCTCAGTAGAAACTAAAAAGCAAAGGGAAAATATACTGGGGACAAAAGCAAAAACAGAATAGAATATCTATGAACTGTAGACTACAAAAGATTTTACATATGTGCAAGGGGAAAATCAGAAGGAGAAGAAAAAAATAACCTGAAGAAGTATATAAAACAATGATGACTGAGATGTTACCCAAATTAGTGTCAGAAACCAAACCTCATATCCAACAAGCTCTGAGAATACCATCCAAAATAAATGCCAAAACAACTACGTATGAGCATCTAATTTTCGACTACAGAAAATCAAAGGAAAAAAAAAATCTGAAACCAGTCAGAGGAAAGAAGAACTTTACCACATATACACCCGCGGCAGATTCATATTGACGTACGGCAAAACCAATACAAAGTTGTAAAGTAATTAGTCTCCAATTAAAATAAATATATTTAAATAATAAAATAAACTTACCTATAGAGAAAGAAATATAAGTTTTATATCTGGCATCTCCTCGGAAAGAAACCACATAAGCAAGAAGAAAATTGAGTAAAATATTTAGAAATTGAGAGAAAATCAACACCAGCCTAGAATTTCACAACTTGCAAAATTGTCCATCAAGATTGAACAAGACGTAAATCTTCCTCAGATAAACAAAGCCAAAAGATTATTTCCAGTATTTGCCTATGTATGCTTATACAAAGTGAAACAAATAATAGTAAGGATATGAAGCATGGGAGGGAAGAAGTAAGGCTATTTTGCTATTATATTATACTCACACTACCCATCAAATGGGTAGTTTTTTTTAAGTAGATTTGGATAAGCTAAGTATAAATGTACATTAGAAAGTTTAAAAATAAGTATAACTGGTATGCTACCTGAAAAATTAAACATAGAATTATATGAAACACTCAATTAAAATCACAAAATGAGTAGAAGAAAAAAGCAGGGTAAAAGAACAGGACAGAAAATATAAAACACAATAAATATGATAGATATCCATCCAGATATGTCAGTATGTCAATAATTAGTTTAAAAGATAGCTATCTAAAAGTATTTATTAAAAGGCAGATTTTTTTCACTCTGCCAAAACCTGACCCAACTGCATATTGTCTACAAGAAACACAATTCAAATATAAATACACACATGGGTTAAAAGTAAATCAATATAGGGAAATAGACTGCTAGCACTAATCAACAAATGTAGGAGTATATCCAACAGTCTCACTCCTGGGCATATAGTCAGGGGAAAAGAAAGCATAAATCAAAAAGATACATTCACCTGAATATTTATTACAGCACTATTTTTAGTAGCCAGTACATGGAAGCACCTAACTGTCCATCAGTGGATGAATGGATAAAGAAGATGTGGTAGATATATGCAATGGATTATTACTCCATTGTAAACAATGAAATAATTCAATTTACAGTAACAAGAATGGACCTAGAGATCAACATAAGTGAGGTAAGTCAGGCAGAGAAATAAATATCATAGTATATCACTTATATGTGGAATTAAAAAATGGTACATGCAAACATTTATAAAGCAGAAATAATGTCACAGATGTAGAAAACAAACTTGTGGCTAACAAGGGAGAAGACTTTGAGGAATAAATTTGGAGATTGGTATTCACATATAGACTCTATTATATATAATATAGATAACTAAGAAGAACCTACAGTATAACACAGGGAACTCTACTCAATATATGGAAAAAAATAATCTAAAAAAAAGTGGGCATATATATATGTGTAACTGATTCACTTTGCTGGACACCTGAAACTTACATGGCATTAAAAATCAACTACAATTATAATATATATTTTTTAGGTAGAAACAGCTGTTCCATGCTTAGTTGCTCAGTTGTATCTGATTCTTTGTGACCCTATGAACTGTAGCCCACTAGGCTCTTTTTCCCATGGGTTTCTCCAAGCAAGAATACTGGAGTGGGTTGCCATGCCCTTTTCCAGGGGATCTTCCCAACCCAGTGACTGAACCCAGGTCTCCTGCATTGCAGGCAGATTCTTTACTGTCTGAGCCTCTGGGGAATCTCTAGGAATGGCTACTTTCAACAAATATAATTTCAGAAAGAACATATTTTATAGCAAAGAAAGTTATCCATGATAAAGAAGGGCATTACATAATGATGAAATGATGAGTTTACTAAGTATACATAGCAATCCTTAATGTGTACCTTAAGAATGTACATAGCTTAATCAATAAAAGTTTATTGCTAAAAATTTCTAGCCATAATCTAAGCCTTCAGTATGCCACACTCTCTTTGCTAGTGGAGGGTCTTGGTTCAGAATTGATCATTGCTCACTATCAGGGTCGCTGAAGTTTGGGGTGGCTGTGTCAGTTTCTTATACTAAGACAACAATGAAATTTGCTACATCAAAGACTCTTCCTTTCATGAATGATTTTCCTATAGAGAAAAAAAAAGTTTGAAATCATTTTACCCACAGTTAACCATTTCAAAATTGAAGTCTATACTCTCAAACACTTCCTCTGCTTTATTAACTATGTAATATTCTGAGTCTTCTGTTGTTATTTAAACAATCTTCACAGTATCTTCAGCAGAAGTAGATTTCACCTCAAGAAACCCCTTTCTTTTCTGACCTATAAAAATCAAACCTTCATCTGTTTTATCTTGAGATCCCAGAAATTCAGTCACATATTCAAGGTCCAATTCTAATTCTAGTTCTTTTGCTATTTCTACCACATCTGTAGTTACTTCCTCCACTGAAGCCTTGAACCTCTTAAAGTCATCCATGAGGGTTGGAATCAACTTCTTCCAAACTCATGTTAATGTTGATATTTTCACCTCCTCCCAAGAATCACAAATGTTCTTCATGACATCTAGAATGGTGAATCATTTCAAAGATGTTTTTTATTTGTTTTGCTCAGATCCATCAGTGGAATCACTATATATGACAGTTATAGACTTATAAATTGTATTTCCTCAATCAAAAGTCTTTAAAATTGGAGTGACTCCTTGATCCATGAGCTGGATAAAGGATGTTGTGTTACTCGGCTTGAAAACAACATTAATTTCATTGTCCATCTTCATCTGAGTTCTTGGGTTATCAGCTGTATTGTCAATGGGCAGTGATATTTTGAATGTCTTTTTTTTTTATTTCTTTCTAAGCATTAGGTTTCAATAGTGCGCTTAAAATATTTAGCAAGCTATGATGTAAGCAAATGTGCTATTACCCAGGCTTTGCTGTTCTGTTTATACAGCATAGGAAGACTAGATTTTTTTTCCCCCTTCAGTCAGAGTAGTTTGTTACTAAGAGCATAGTTCTTAATGATCCTAATATTTTCTGGATGATAAATGAACAGTCACTTAAACTTGAAGTTGCAAGATGCATTAGCCCCTAACAAGAGTGTCAGCCTGTTCTTTGAAGCCAGGCATTGATTTCTCCTCTCTAGCTATGAACATCTTTGATGGCCTCTTCTATCAAAAGGCTGTTTTATCTACACTGAAAATCTTTTGCTTATTGTAAACATCATCATTAATTATCTTAGTTAGATCTTCTGAATAACTTGCTGCAGTCTGTAGATCAACACATGCTGCTTCACTTTGCACTTTAATGCTATGGAGGTGGCTTTTTTTCTTAAGCCTCAACTATATTTTTAAACTAAACTAGCTTGAAACAATTCATTCATATAATTGGAAAAAATTAGATTCATGCTCTGGATTAGATTTTAGTTGAAGAGAGTGTGTGGCTCATTTGATCTCTCCAGACCACTAAAACTTTCTCTGTATTATTAATAAGGCCGTTTCAATTTCTCAATACTTGTGTATTCACTGGGATAACACTTTTAACTTTCTTCAATAATTTTTCTTTTGCATTCAGATCTTTTCTAACTGTTTGGCACAAGAGGCCTAGTTTTTGCCCAGTCTTGACTTTCAACATGCCTTCCTCGCTAAGCTTAAACATTTTTAGCTTTTAATTTTAAGTGAGAGGTGTGCAACTGTTCTTTTCTCTTGGATACTTAGATGCTATTGTAGGGTTATCAATTGGCCTAATTTCAATATTTCTCTGTCTCAGGGAAGAGAGGAGGCTCAAGGAGAAATGGGGAGGGGAGCCAGGAAGAGTCTGTTGGTAGAACAGTCTGAATACACATCTGTCAATTAAGTTCACAATCTTACAGGAAAATATAACACAGAGAAATGAAGTGCGTAAATCTTGATTACAAAATGGTGCTGATAGACTGGCTCTGTGCAGAGTTGCATGGAACTTCAATTTGTCAAAAAATGCATACGTATGAAGTGCAATAATATAAAGTATGCTTAAAGAAAATCCACTGTTCTGGTTGGAGACTTTAGCACCTTTTTACCATAAATGGTCAGACCCAACAGACACAAAAAATCCAAAATCACAGTCAAACTCAACACCACCAAATAGAAATAAACAACGTCTATAGATGTCTTGGGATTCCCTGGTGGCTCAATTGGTAAAGAATCTGTGTGCAATACAGGATACCCATGTTCGATCCCTGGATTGGGAAGATTCCCCGGAGAAAGGCAGGCAAGTCACCCCAGTATTCTTGCTTGGATAATTCTATGGACAGAGGAGTCTGATGGGCTACAATCCATGGGGTCAAAAAGAGTCAGACACGACTGAGTGACTAACATACACATTGATGTCTTCATCTATCAACAGCAGAATATGCAATCTGTTAATTTCACTGAAATATTCATCAACATAGACCACATTATAGAATATGAACAAATCTTGGTAAATTAAAAGAGAGGAGATAAATCATACAATGTCTATCTCTCAGGCAACAGTGAAATTATAAACTAGAAATCTATAACTGAAAGATATTTAGAAAATTCTAAAAATATGGAAATCAAACAATGCATTTCTAAAAAATACATTAGCCCAATAAATCTTGAGAGAAATTTGAAATATTTTAAGCTAAATGAAAGTAAAAAGAGAAAAAAAATTATCAAAACGTGGTATAAAGCAAAAGCAATACTTAGAGGGAAATTCATAGAATGGATATACATGAAAGAAAAGAAGAAAAATATAAAATCAAGACTGAAATCCTAAGACTTCCATCTTGGGAAAATAGACAATGTAAAACCAAAGTAAGCAAGAAAAAAGTAATAATATCAGAAAATATAACAATGGAATTGAAAAATAGGAAGAGAGAATTGATAAAGCAAAGGTCAAAATATCAACCAAATTCATAAACTTCTGCTCAGGCTAACTAAAAACAAAGAGAGAGAAGAAATTTTATTAATATCAGAAATAAAATTGGAAATATAACTACACACCCAGTATGAATTAAAAGGGTAAAAGAATACTGTAAACTATATAAAGCCCCAACATTTGATCACCTAGGTGAAGTGGTGATCAAATGTCATGTCTAATTTCACGGCAGACATAATGGCTAAACTCTCACTAGAAGAAAGAAACAATCCGATTAGTCCTATATTTATTTTTTAAATTAATAAACAAAAAGTGCCAGACAAAAAAAGAATCACCAGTGAGTTATAACAAACGTATACACAATAAATTATTAGCAATTCTCTACAGTTCCTTTCAGAAGATAGACGCAGACAGAATACTTCCTAACTCATTCTATGAGGCCAGCATCACCCTAATACCAAAACCTGACAAAGACACTAAAGAAAAAAAAAAACATACAGATTATCTCTCATAAACAGATATAAAATCCTCAAGAGAATAGCAAATCATATACATGAATATATAAAAGAATTGTATAATATTACCAAGTGAGTGGCATTGAGCCCAGGTACATAAGGCTTGTTCATTTAAAAATCAATTAATGCAATGTAATATGAACAAACTAAATAAAAAATATAATGATCATATCAATAGATGCATAAAAAAATGAAAAACTCCAACAACTATTCTTGATAAAGACTCTCTGTAAACTAACAATAGAGGGGAAGGCCCTCACCTGAAAAGAACACTAACAAAATTTTACACAAATCCTAAAGGTAACATCATACTTAATGATGAGAAATTAAAAGTTTTCCCAGGAACAAGGTTAGTATATCCCCTCTTATGATTCTTACCTAACATTTTACTGGAAATCCTTGCTAATGCAAATGTGTATATATATATATATATATATATATATATATATAATCTCATATTTTAGCTTGAAAAGAAAAATAAAATTGTCCTTTTTCACAGATGACATGATCAACTGTATAGAAAATCTAAAAGAATTGACAGATGACATGATCAACTGTATAGAAAATCTAAAAGAATTGACAAGAAATATTTGTTACTAATAAACACTTAGAGCAAGCCTGCAGAATACAGGGTGAGTATGAAAATCAATCAGTAATAAGCAACATGGGATTCCCAGGTGGTTCAATGGTAAAGAATCCACTCGCCAAACAGGAGACTTTGGTTTGATCGCTGGGTCAGGAAGTTCCCCTGGAGAAGTAAATGGCAATCCACTTCAGTATTCTTACCTGGGAAATTCAATGATGAAAGGAGCCTGATGAAGTAGAGTCCATGGGGTCACAAAGAGTTGGACATGATTCATTAACTAAACAACAGCAGCAATAAGCTATATAACCAGTAAGCAATAAGCAAGAGGAATTTAAAATTAAATAAACAATGCATTTACATTAACCCCGGGAAAAATGAAATTAGTTGCTATAAACCCGAAGAAACCTATATGAGGACACTACAATTTTCTGTTGAGAAAAAAAAAACAAAGAAAAGCTAAATAAATGGAAGAATATTTCTTTGGGGGAGATATTCCATGTTCATGAATAGGAAGACTCAATATTGTCAAGATATTTTTCATAAGTAATCTGTAAGTTCAAAGCAATCTTAATTAAAATCTCAGCAAAATATTTTGTAGACATCCAAACACTGATTCCAAAATTTATAAAGAAAAGAAAAAGACTTAGAATTGACAACAGTATCAAAGAATAACAAATTTGGACAACTGATTCTAATCATCTTTGAGTGTTCAGTGCTCAGATATATCTGGCTCTTTGCAGCCCCAAAGACTGTAGCTTGCCAGGCTTCTCTATCAATTGGATTTTCCAGGCAAGAATAGAAGAGTGAATTGCTTTTCCCTATTCTAGGCGATCTTCCTGACTCAGGGATCAAACCTGCATCTTTAAAATTTATTATAAATCTGTAGTTTCAAGACAGTATGGTAATGGTGAAAGAATAGACAAGTAGATCAATGGAACACAGTCTAGAAACCGTACATAGATCCATATAAATATAGTCAACTGATCTTTAACAGAGAAGCAAAAGAAATACATTGAATCAAAGATAATATTATCAGCTAATGGTGTTAGAATGGCTAGATATTATTATGCAAAATTATGAACCAAGACATAGATACTATATCCTTCATAAAAGTTAACTCAAAATGGATCATGGATGTAAATGTAAAATGCAAAAACATAAAACTCCTCAAGGTAACAGAAGAAAATGTAGATGACTTTGGGTTTGTTAATAACTTTTAGGTGTAACACAAAGAACAAAACCTGTAAAAGAAAGGATTGATTAAAAGGACTCCATTTAAATTAAGACTGTCTGCCCTGCGAAAGGCAATCAAAGAAAAAAGCAAAAGAAGCCTCTGATTGGGAGAAAATATTGGAACAAGCATGTGCCGGTGCCAGCCGGCAAAGTCGAAAGGTCCTGAAGAAGGGCAACGAGGCTGAGAAATAAAGAAGAAAGAAAATATGGGGTCGAGAGGTTCAGAAGCAGTTAACCATGAGGCAGGTTTTCATGCAACTGACAAAGTCTTTATTGAGTACATAGTATTTAAGAAAGAGAAGGGAGTAAAGTAAAAATTCTTTGGAGATTACGCACCTGTCTCTTGATTTTTCCCACAAGCCTAAAGCGTACATTCCAAGAAGTGGGTAGTTAATGACTAAGATAACAGTTTGCTAAACTCAGGGAATCAGGTCAAGGCAAGAGTTGTTTCCCAGGCCTCAAGGACTAACCAGGGGTGGCGGGACAGAGAGCTATGCCTGTGTTCCCACAGGCCCTTAAGATAAGGCAGCTCCCAGAGCCATGCCTTCAGCCCAGGCCCTTAAGATAAGGAAGCTCGCTGAGCTATGCCTTGGGCTGGAAGCCCCCTTGGAGAGGGGTGGCTCCCTGCAAGCATGCATCTGATATGAGACTTTTCTAAAATGTACAAAGAACTCAAAACTGAACAATAAGTAAACAAGGAATCTGATTTTAAGATGAGCCAAAGACCTTAATAGCTATCTCACCAAAAAATATATACAAATGACACATAAGCATATTAAAACATCTCTACATCATATGTGATCAAGGAAATTCAACATGATACCATTATGCTTTTATTTTAATGACCAAAATCCAGAACACTGACACCATATATTGGCAAGAATGTGAAAAAAAAAAAAAAAACAGAAACTGTCATCCATTGCCGGTGAGAAGGCAAAATTGTAAAGCCACTTTTAAGATATTTTGGAAGTTTCTTTAAAAAATAAACACAGTACTAACATATGATCCAGCAATCACTCTTCTTGTTGTTTACTAAAAGAAGTTGAAAATGTGTACCTGAACAGTACTTGATCATGGATATTAAACAGTTTTATTAATAATTTCTGAAACTTGGAAGCAACCACAATATTTTCCATTAGGTGAATAGATAAACTGTGGTACATCCAGATAATGGAGTTATTTAATGCTAAGAGGAAGTAAGTTATCAAACCATGAAAAAGCATAGAGGAAACTCAAATGCCTACTTTTTAATGACAGAAGACATTCTGAAAAGTCACATACTGAGTGATTTCAACTATATGAAATTCTGGAAAAGACACAATTAGAGAGTAAAACAAAAAGAAAGAAAGAAAGAAATCAATGCTCTTCAGGGTTTGGTGGGAAAGAGATGAATAAAAGTAGCAGAATTTTTAGGACTGTGTAAATACTCCATATGGTACAATAATAAACAATAGACACCACTATATATTTGTCCAGACTAATAGGATGTAGAATACCAGAGTGAACCTTTAACTATGGGCTTTGGGTGATAATGATCTGTGACTGGAGCTTCATCAGTTGTAACAAATGTACCATGCTGGTGGTGATGTTGACAACAGGGGAGACCATCCATTGGAAGGAGCAGAAGACATGTAGGAAACCTCTATATTTCCCTCTCACTTTTACAATGAACCTAAAATTGCTCCAAAAATAATATATTGTGATTATGCACAAGAATGCAAGTGTGAATGCATAAAGATATTTACATCCTTGATTACATTAAATTAAGATATTCTCTTTGGCTGCATACTGAACAATTGAAAGTCTATTATGTAGACTAATACATCATTATCCAAATGTTTACATAAAGAAACAGACTAAAATGAATGAACCAAATAGTATTCATTAAATAATTTTAACAAATGCTAATAATTTTTTTAATAAAAATGCTCAAGCTTACAATCATTAGAGAAATAGAAATTGTATCCATTGAATTTGCTAAAAATATATAATTATGGCAATACTATCAGGGAAGATAAGAACTAACAGGAACTCTTAAACACTGTTGTCTGAGATCAGTTCTGTTCAATTTGGTCGCTCAGTTGTATCCGACTCTTTGCGACTCCATGGACTGCAGCATGCCAGGCCTCCCAGTCCCTTACGGTCTCCCAGAATTTACCCAAGTTCATGTCCACTGCACTGATGATGCCATCCCATCCTCTGACACCCTCATATTCAGGATCCATGAATATAATGAATATGATGTATACCTAAATAAATGAGTAAACAAGTTGTCTGAGATAAATATTGGTAAATCACTTTGGGAGAGTTATTTCACACTGTGATGTGAAGTTGAAAATGAAGACGCACATGCCAGGCATGGTTTCTATCAAAAATCTTTGAGTAACACCTGCAAAAGAATGTTCATGAAGCATAATTTGTATTAGTAAAAATACAGGAAATAATCCAAAGTCCATTGATGAGGATAATTATTTATTTTAGACAATCCAGCACTGAAACTTAATACACGTTTTCTCTATATGTATCAATGTGGGTGACTCCAAAAAAATTATGATTGTTGTTCAGTCACCCACTCATGTCTGACTCTTTGTGATCCCATAGACTGCAGCACTCTAAGCCTCCCAGTCCCTCACCATCTCCCAGAGCTTACCCAAGTTCATGTCCACGGCATTGGTGATGCCATCCAGCCATCTTATCCTCTGATGCCCTCATATTCAGAATCTATGAATGTAATGAATATGATGAATGAATAAATAAATGAGTAAAGAGGTATAGAGAGCAGAATATATTTTTCTATAAATGGAACTTATGCAAAATATTCCCATTTTTATCTGTTAATATATAAATGTAGAAAAATGTTCATGTAAATAATAATGTTAGAAGGTATGACTATTAATGTTGGTTGTACATTGCTTTTGATATAGTCCATGTGGATCTCTAAAACTTTAAAATTTAAATAATAAATTACATTTTATTTCAGATACTTCCTCTGCTTCATATCCTCTGTACAAACTCTCTTACTCTCATGCTTCAGAAAATGTACACATTATCCATTTCTTTTTGCCAAGCACTTCTCTTTTATGTGGCAATAACACCTACTCCCAGTGTGTCAACCTTTGACTCTATGAAAATATCTTTGAAATCTACATCTTCAACCTAAACCACTCCCTCTTTAATTCTTCATTTCCAGTTTCCTGTTTGTTACTACCAGCTGAGTGTCCTACTGGCAACTTGAGGAGGAGTATTTTATTGCATAAGGATCAAACAAAGTTTAGCTAAAGCTCATTAATCATGACTACAATTAGCATATAATACTATGAAGTTTTTACTGTGTGCATTTACTGTAGTGATTTATGAATCTTCTTTCTGATATATAATATATGGTAGGTCACATATTATATATATGTATTTCATACATTTATTATTTTATTTACCAGAATTCAAGAAGGAAGGAGTTTTTATTCTTAAGGAGTAAAAATCTCATTTTAAACAGAATAAAACAAGATCATAATCCAAATGCCCTGAAACTATTTTCAAGTGTGTTAAATGTATTTGCTTCTTCAGAATACAAAGGATAAACTATTTCTTTAACTTATTCTATCCTGACTTGAATATCATCAACCAAGAAGAAGCTGAACTTATTTCTTTCCTCTGATTTTTCTAAAGACTCTGGGTCCTTTTGGGTCCTTAGTATTTCAGATTTAATGCCCAGCCAAAGGCAAACAAAAACAAAAACAAATTACTACATTTAATTTTGCTTCTCCAGCACACAAATGTCCATCAATTTTCATCTTGCACTTTTCTTTGTCACTTACAGCTTCTAACTCCTCCGAAAATGTTTAATACTTAACTCATTGAATTTTATTATCAACTATATACTTAATCTGGTCTTTTAAGTCTTTAATAAGCTATGAATTAAAAATTCACTCATTTCTTTTTAATGTGTCTTTTATTTAATCTCTCTATCAGATATAATGCCAGTATCATATCTTTCTTCAAAACTCTTCCTTTTTATTTAATTTCATGTTTATTGCCCTTTTCTTCTATAGATGCTAATACTCAGTATACTTTTCTAATTATGTTGGTGTACCAGTTTCTAAAATATTCTCTTACAGATGGAATTAAGATTTAAAGGGATTTTATTTTTCTTTACTGGGAAAGATATGACTTTTGGATATAACTGATAATGACAATGCATTTCTTTGATTTTGGGGAACAATGTATACATAAAAAGAGAATTGAAGTCTATTTTAGACAGCTTAAAGTTTTGCATAAAAATCAGCAAAAAACTAAGCCTGAGAGAGAGCAATGGAAAGTGTGTCACACAAAAGGAAAAACTCTAGGACTTCTGAGGGCATGTTATGTTTAAGTGTACACAGTTTTGGAAATCTTCCCCTTTCTGCCCTCTTCCCCTAGTCACTTCACTGTACTAATGCTGATATGTGGAAGCTGCACCCCTTTCTTCCCCACTAGGAAGCTGCTACATTCACTAAAAATAACTAGAATCTCACTCTCTTGGCATCTTTTGTGGGACAACTTGTATAGCCAACAGCATCTGCAGAATACCTATACCCTTTTTCATCTGATTTATCATGATATCACAGAAGAAGGAGTAAAAACCCTGGTTTCCTTTTGAACAAAAGAAAGTGCAACAGAAAAAAAAAAATTGGTACTATGAATGAGATGATGCCATAACAAAAACTTGAAACATGTAATGCTGACTTTAGAATCATGCAGTGAACAGAAACCTGATGAGTCTCAATAAGGAAAAAAATTTTGAAGGATAATGGAGAAAGAAAATTTTCAGAAGCTAGGATTAGAGCTACCATTGTTATGTAGCAGCAGAAAGTTTGACAACAGCATCATTGATGGTAATGTGGGAAACAGAAAACATACCAAAAATACTCCATGATCTAGCTATGAAGAGTTTCTGCTTATGGCTCATAATAAAATTTTGAGGGAGATAGATAATCTATGGACAAAACTCCCAAGATTCAGTCAGAATCAATAGGAAATATATAGGGCTATGGCAGTCTTTCCATCAGGAAGACATTTTCAAATAAATAATCACAGAACACATGCCAAATAAAACCAAAGTAGTGCCAGAAAAGGTGGTCCTTGGGAATACAGAGTGTGATTGAAAGGTCCTTTGTTAAATCCTCAGAAAGATTCAGAGCAAATCATAAAAGGCTTCTCAGTTTAATAAAAAAGCCACCAAGAATCTAAGAAAATGTCCCACTGACTCACTTGCCTAGACAATGTTTATAACCTCTTAAAAGCATTGTTCCTTCACTGCCTTACAGGAGACACCATGGTAGAAGGTGTTTTTCTTCAAGATATTAGTAGGTGTAGATTCTGTCTGATAGCATGAGGTATGACATGATAAGAAATGCCTCAAGTCTTTAAAGGAATATTATCAGTTTTAATGGAAAGGGACAGAGAAAAATCAAAGTGAAAAAGAACTTTGAATCTCTAAATTTCTGCACATTGAAAACTATATATTAGTTACATAATTCCAAAAATAAACTGCGATTCATGGAGTCGGAAAGAGTCAGACACAACTGAGCGACTGCACTTAACTGACCTGAACTGAACAGAAAAATAAACTAATTTTGGTGAAAGCAGAAGTATGAATCAGAGGAGGAAAAAAGAACACAGAAGGTATAATTTGAAGCCAAAGGGAGTTATTGTCAAGGACTGGGCCCTAATCAAGAAATTGCCAATACACATCCAGCTGTATCTTCAAATTGCTAAGGACTAGTGACTGAATATCTCTTTTCCTGCCACCATTTTTTCAGTGGAGAAAGAATGTCTATCGCAGTTATCTCATCCCAATGACTAGCCTATGTTGAATGCTAGTGGAACAGATAATTTCCCTCTTTCATTCATATGAACAAGAATTGTTTTTGTTCAGTTGCTCAGTCATGGCTGGACTGCAACACACTAGGCTTCCCTGTCCTTCGTCATCTCCTGGAGATTGTTAAAATTCATATCCATTGAATCAGTGATGTCATCCAACCATCTCGTCTCTGTCATCCCCTTCTCCTCCTGCTCTCAAACTTTCTCAGCATCAGAGTCTTTTCTAATGAGTCAATTCTTCATATCAGATGGACAAAGTATTGGAGCTTCAACTTCAGCATCAGTCCTTCTAATGAATATTTAGGGTTGTTTTCCTTTAAGGTTGAATGGTTTGATCTCCTTGAAGTCCAAGGGACTCTCAAGAGTCTTCTGCAACCCCACAGTTCAAAAGCATCAATTATTTGGTGTTCAGCCTCCTTTATGGTCCAACTCTCACATGCATACATGGTTACTGGAAAAAAAATCATAGCTTTGACTATATGGGCTTTTGTTGGCAAAGTATTAGCTTTGCTTTTAATAGACTGTTTAGGTTTGTCATAGTTTTTCTTCCAAGGAGCAAATGAACAAGAATAACCACATCCAAATATGTGAAACAAAGGTGAACATCTCTACCACACTCTCTATGATAGCTGGACACCTGAATACATGAATATAATCAAATAAGTTTTGTTATGTCAGAGACTGCATTATGAAGTATGTTTGTTGTGAAGCAGTTGTTTAGGCATTCACATATCTTCTCTACTATTTTTGATTTTCTTTTTGAAGTACTGCAAATAGAAATAACTGGCAACAGAATTATTTCAGCATTTCTAGACTGGTAAATCAAACCGGAAGCAAAGAATGAACTATGTGGAAAAATAAATCATAGCTTTCTAATATATCCCAAATATGACTTCCTTATTACTCACCATTAATCAACATAACAGGTCTGAGAGATAGACATTAATTTTCTCTATATATATTTTAAGTAACAAAGATTTGTAGAAATGGAAAAGCCTGGAACGTTTGGCTGGAAAGCTTTGACTATTCTACTTCACCAAAACACTAACATTCAAATAGCAGGTTGCATAAGACATCACTGAGTCTATGGAAATTCTGTGTCAGGAAGGAAAGTGAACCTCTGAGGAAAAAAAAAAAATCTCTCCTACCTGCCAACATGGAGAGATTGACTAAGGGAGAAAAAAATGTAGGGATGAAAAACCTAGAACCTTCTGTACTTTGATAAGTACAGTTCCCAGAGGAATTAATGCACAGAGGGTAGAAGAAAGAGATAAGATACAATTGCATTATCTCCCGATTTCTAATCTTGAAGTAGCAAAGTAGGATCATTTCTCATTGCAATTATCGATTGTTTATTCCTCATAATTAAACAGAATATTTATTAATATATTTTGAGACCATTATTAGGCTATATTTAGGACCAGTTACTGGGTCATTCTTTCATTATTTTCCCTTAATTATATTAATATAATAATGAGCATGCTATACTTTCTTATGAAAGTGAAAGTCACTCAGTCGTGTTCAACTTTGTGTGACCCCATGGACTATACAGTCCATGGAATTCTCCAGGCCAAAATACTGGAGTAAGTAGCCTTTCCCTTCTCAAGGGGATCTTTCCAACCCCAGTATCCTGATTTGCAGGCTGATTCTTTACCAGCTGAGCCATAAGAGAAGCCCAAGTATATTGGAATGGGTAGCATATTCCTACTCCAGCAGACCTTTCTGACCAAGAAATCGAACTAGGGTCTCCGGCATAGCAGGCAGATTCTTTACCAACTGAGCTATCAGGGAAGCCCTAAGTTCAGTTCAGTTGCTCAGGCGTGTCTGACTCTTTGTGACCCCATGAATCACAGCATGCCAGGCCTTCCTGTCCATCACCAACTCCCAGAGTTCAATAAAATTCATGTCCATCGAGTCAGTGATGCCTCCAGCCATCTCATCCTCTGTCATCCTCTTATCCTCCTGCCCCCAATCCCTCCCAGTATCAGGGTCTTTTCCAATGAGCTAGCTCTTCACATGAGATGGCCAAAGTATTAGAGTTTCAGCTTCAACATCAGTCCTTCCAATGAACACCCAGGTTGGATCTCCATGCAGTCCAAAGGACTCTCAAGAGTCTTTTCCAACACCACAGTTCAAAAGTATCAATTCTTAGACTCTCAGCTTTCTTCACAGTCCAACTCTTACATCCATACATGACCACTGGAAAAACCATAGCCTTAACTAAACAGACTTTTGTTTAGTCTGACACTGCTTCCACTGTTTCCCCATTTCCCATGAAGTAATGGGACCAGATGCCATGATCTTCGTTTTCTGAATGTTGAGCTTTAAACCAACTTTTTCACTCTCCTAGTTCACGTTCATCAAGAGGCTTTTTAGCTCCTCTTCACTTTCTGCCATAAGGGTGGTGTCATCTGCATATCTGAGGTTATTGATATTTCTCCTGGCAATCTTGATTCCAGCTTGTGCTTCCAGTCCAGTATTTCTCATGATGTACTCTGCATAGAAGATAAATAAGCAAGGTGACAATATACAACCTTGAGGTACTCCTTTTAATATTTGGAACAAGTCTGTTGTTCCATGTCCAATTCTAATCGTTGCTTCCTGACCTGCATATAGGTTTCTCAAGAGGCAGGTCAGGTGGTCTGGTATTCCCATCTCTTTCAGAATTTTCCACAGTTTGTTGTGTTCCACACAGTCAAAGTCTTTGGCGTAGTCAATAAAGCAGAAATAGATGCTTTTCTGAAACTCTCTTGCTTTTTCTATGATCCAGCAGATGTTGGCAATTTGATCTCTGGTTCCTCTGCCTTTTCTAAAACCAGCTTGAATGTCTGGAATTTCACGGTTCACGTATTGCCCTACTTTCTTATAAATATGATTTATAAAATGCTTTCCAAAAAGTACATGTAGTGGTATGTTTCCAAGAGTATGTATGTGGCATGTGGCATGAAGCACAATGACAATGAGAACATTAACAGACAGAAATTCATCCTTCTAACTTAATAATGGAATAAATGGTCATCTTCACTGATAGGGCTATTTCAAAATAGAAAGACATATTTCAAAATTATCATAGAAAATTAAATAAAGTTTTCTGCAAACATGATGGAGCTCAAATTTCTACGAATAGCACTGAAAGTAAATAAAAGTTGAAAACTGCTCATTTCTGTGCTTCCAACAAAGGCAAAATGTCATATTAAGAGATGATTTATCCAAATATTTCTCATTTTCTTTTGTGCTTAATCTATCAAAGCTATAAACCAGGCTACTTTATGTAACCTTCACTAGTTTTTTTTTTTTTTTNTCTTTCCAACCCCAGTATCCTGATTTGCAGGCTGATTCTTTACCAGCTGAGCCATAAGAGAAGCCCAAGTATATTGGAATGGGTAGCATATTCCTACTCCAGCAGACCTTTCTGACCAAGAAATCGAACTAGGGTCTCCGGCATAGCAGGCAGATTCTTTACCAACTGAGCTATCAGGGAAGCCCTAAGTTCAGTTCAGTTGCTCAGGCGTGTCTGACTCTTTGTGACCCCATGAATCACAGCATGCCAGGCCTTCCTGTCCATCACCAACTCCCAGAGTTCAATAAAATTCATGTCCATCGAGTCAGTGATGCCTCCAGCCATCTCATCCTCTGTCATCCTCTTATCCTCCTGCCCCCAATCCCTCCCAGTATCAGGGTCTTTTCCAATGAGCTAGCTCTTCACATGAGATGGCCAAAGTATTAGAGTTTCAGCTTCAACATCAGTCCTTCCAATGAACACCCAGGTTGGATCTCCATGCAGTCCAAAGGACTCTCAAGAGTCTTTTCCAACACCACAGTTCAAAAGTATCAATTCTTAGACTCTCAGCTTTCTTCACAGTCCAACTCTTACATCCATACATGACCACTGGAAAAACCATAGCCTTAACTAAACAGACTTTTGTTTAGTCTGACACTGCTTCCACTGTTTCCCCATTTCCCATGAAGTAATGGGACCAGATGCCATGATCTTCGTTTTCTGAATGTTGAGCTTTAAACCAACTTTTTCACTCTCCTAGTTCACGTTCATCAAGAGGCTTTTTAGCTCCTCTTCACTTTCTGCCATAAGGGTGGTGTCATCTGCATATCTGAGGTTATTGATATTTCTCCTGGCAATCTTGATTCCAGCTTGTGCTTCCAGTCCAGTATTTCTCATGATGTACTCTGCATAGAAGATAAATAAGCAAGGTGACAATATACAACCTTGAGGTACTCCTTTTAATATTTGGAACAAGTCTGTTGTTCCATGTCCAATTCTAATCGTTGCTTCCTGACCTGCATATAGGTTTCTCAAGAGGCAGGTCAGGTGGTCTGGTATTCCCATCTCTTTCAGAATTTTCCACAGTTTGTTGTGTTCCACACAGTCAAAGTCTTTGGCGTAGTCAATAAAGCAGAAATAGATGCTTTTCTGAAACTCTCTTGCTTTTTCTATGATCCAGCAGATGTTGGCAATTTGATCTCTGGTTCCTCTGCCTTTTCTAAAACCAGCTTGAATGTCTGGAATTTCACGGTTCACGTATTGCCCTACTTTCTTATAAATATGATTTATAAAATGCTTTCCAAAAAGTACATGTAGTGGTATGTTTCCAAGAGTATGTATGTGGCATGTGGCATGAAGCACAATGACAATGAGAACATTAACAGACAGAAATTCATCCTTCTAACTTAATAATGGAATAAATGGTCATCTTCACTGATAGGGCTATTTCAAAATAGAAAGACATATTTCAAAATTATCATAGAAAATTAAATAAAGTTTTCTGCAAACATGATGGAGCTCAAATTTCTACGAATAGCACTGAAAGTAAATAAAAGTTGAAAACTGCTCATTTCTGTGCTTCCAACAAAGGCAAAATGTCATATTAAGAGATGATTTATCCAAATATTTCTCATTTTCTTTTGTGCTTAATCTATCAAAGCTATAAACCAGGCTACTTTATGTAACCTTCACTAGTTTTTTTTTTTTTTTTAGGTCACATATATGTATTTATAAAGTTGGGTGAGGAAATGTTATTGTAGTTTCCCCTTTTTTTTAATTTATTTTTTAACTGGATAAAAATTGCTTTATAATGTTGTTTTGTTTTCTGAGATACAATAATGTGAATCAACTTTAATTATACATATATCCCCTACTCCTGAACCTCCTTCCCAGTCACCCTTCTAGGGCATTATAGAGTGCCAGCCTGTGCTTCCCACCAGCTATCTATTTTGCACCGGAAAATGTATACATGTCAATGTTACTTTTTCAATTTGTCCATTCTCTCCCTCACCCACTGTGCCTCCACAAGTTCAACTGTGTCTCTATTCCTTCCCTACAAATAGGTTCATTAAATCATTTCTCTAGATTGCATATGTGTATTAATATACAATATTTGTTTTTTCTCTTCCTGACTTACTTCAATCTGTATAACAGGCTCTAGATTAATGTACCTCACTGTCACTGACTCAACTTTGTTCATTGTAATGGTAGAGTAATATTCCATTACATTCACACATATACATACATGTATACCATCTATACACGATACCTTATGTTTTTATTCAAATTTTTATGAACTTAAAATTTGGAAAGTTATGACCAGCCTAGATAGCATGTTGAAAAGCAGAGACATTACTTTGCCAACAAAGGTCCGTCTAGTCAAGATAATATTTTTTCCAGTGGTCATGTATGGATGTGAATGTTAGACTGTGAAGAAAGCTGAGTGCTGAAGAACTGATGCTGTTGAACTGTGGTGTTGAAGAAGACTCTTGAGAGTCCCTTGGACTGCAAGGAGATCCAACCAATTCATTCTAATGTAGATCAGTTCTGGGTGTTCTTTGGAAGGACTGATGCTAAAGCTGAAATTCCAATAATCCAGGCATCTCATGCAAAGAGTTGACTCATTGGAAAAGACTCTGATGCTGAAAGGGATTAGGGGCAGGAGAACGGGATGACAGAAGATGAGATGGCTGGATGGCATCACCGACTCGGTGGACAAGAGTTTGAGTGAACTCTGGAAATTGGTGATGGACAGGGAGGCCTGGCATTTTGCAATTCATAAGGTCTCAAAGAGTTGGACACGACTGAGTGACTGAACTGAAATGAGTTTGCTCTCACGTCCTATTTTTTGTAAATAGTGCTGCAGTGAATATTGGGGTACATGTGTATTTTTTAGTTGTGGTTTTCTAAGGATATAAACCCAGTAGTGGGATTGTTGGATTATATGGCAGATTTATTCCTAGTTTTTAAAAGAATCACCATACTGTTCTCCATAATGGCTCTATGAATTTATATTCCCACCAACATTGTGGGAGGGTTCCCATTTTTTCACACAGTCTCCAGCATTTATTGTTTGTGGATTTTTTGATAATGGCCACTCTGACTGGTATAAGGTGATAACTTATTGTAGTTTTGATTTGCATTTCTCTAATAACTGGTAATGTTGAGCTTTTTTTTTTTCATGCATTTACTGGCTATCTGTATGCTTTCTTTGGAGAAATGTCTGTTTAGGTCTTATGCACATTTTTGATTGGACTGTTTGTTTTTCTGATATTGAGTTGTATGAGATGGTTATACATTTTAAAGAAAAATCATTTGTTACTTGCTTCATTTGCAATTATTTTATCCCATTCTGAGGGTTGTCTTTGAATTTTGTTTATTGTTTCCTATACTATGCAAAGGAATGAAAACTTACTTATGTCCAATTTGTTCATTTTGTTTTTATTTCCATTACTCTAGGAGGTGGGTTAAAGATGACTGTGCTGTGATTGTCAAAAAGTGCACTGCCTGTGTTTTCCTCTAAGGGATCTATAGTTTCTGGCCTTACATTTAAGTCTTGAATCCATTTTGAGTTTATTTTTGCATATGATGTTATGGGTGTTCTAGATTTATTCTATCATATGTATCTGTTCATTTTCCCAACACCACTTATTGAAGAGGCAGTCTTTTCTCCATTGTATATTCCTGCCTCTTTTGTCAAAGATAAGAGGCCCAAAGGTGCTTGGGTTTAACTCTGGGGTTTCTGTCTTGTTCCATTGGTCTATATTTCTCTATTTTTGTCAGTACCATAGTGTCTTGATGATTATAGCTTTGTAGTATAGTATATATAGCATAAACTCAGAAAGAGTTCTTCTTCCAGCTTCATTTTTCTTTCTCATGGTTACTTTGGCTATTTGGGGTCTTTTGGGTTTCCATACAAATTGTGAATTTTTTGTACTAATTCTGTTGTAAATATCCTAGGTAGTTTGATAGGGATTCATTAAATTTGTAGATTGTTTAGGGTAGTATACTCATTTTTGCAATATTGATTCTTTGTATCCAATAATATTGTGTATCTCTCCATCTGTTTGTGTCATCTTTCAGTTTTTTCAGTGCCTTATAGTTTTTTGCATATAGTTCTTTGGTCTCTTTATGCAAATATATTCTTAAGTATTTTATTATTTTTGTTGTAATGGGGAGTGGGATGTTTTCCTTAAGTTCTCTTCCTGATTTTTCATTGTTAATGTATAAAAATGCAAGAGGTTTCTGTATATTAATTTTATATCCTGTGACTTTACTTTAGCCACTGATTAGCTTTAATAATTTTCTAGTGGCATCTTCTATGTATAATATCATGTCATCTACAAACAACAAGAGTTGTACTTCTTTTCCAATATTGATTTTTTTCTTCTTCTTCTGTGACTGCTATGGCTAGGGCTTACAAAATGATGTTGAATAATAGTGGTAAGATTGACACCCTTCTCTTGTTCCTGATCTTAAAAGAAATGCTTTCAATCTTTCACCATTCAGAATAATATCCACTATGAGGCCACTATTATGTCGAGGTAGGTTTATTATATGCCTACTTTCTGGAGAGTTGTTGTCATAAATGGGTGTTGAGTTTTGTTGAAAGCTTTCTCTGGAACTATTGTGATGATCATATAGTTTTTTTTGTTTTTATCTTTCAGTTTGTTAGTTTAGTATATCACTTTGACTGATTTGTGTATACTGAACAATCTTGCATCCTTAGGATCAATCTCCCAAAGTTAGTAGGACGAAAGAAATCATAAAGATCAGAGGAGAAATAAATGAAAAAGAATAAAGGAGGTAATAGGAAATATCAATAAAATTTAAAACTGATTCTTTAAGAAGATAAAATTGACAAACCATTAGTCAGACTCATTAAGGAAAAAAAGGAGAAGTGTCAAATCAATAAAATTAGAAATGTAGAAGGAGAAATTACAACAGACAATATAGAAATACAGAGGATCATAAGAGACTACTATATGCCAATAAAATGGACAACCTAGAAGAAATGGAGAAAGTCTTAGAAATGCATAACTTTCCAAGGCAAAACCAAGAAAAAATAGAAAATATGAATGGATTGATCACAATCAAAAGAATCAGAAATGTAATCAAAATCCTTTCAACAAACAAAAACCCAGGGCTAGATGGCTTCACAGGTGAATGTTTAGAGAAGAACTAATATCTAGCCTATCCAAACTATTCCAAAAATTTGCAGAGAAAGGAAAGACTCCCAACTCATTCTACAAGGCCACCATCACTGTGATACCAAAACCAGTCAAAGATATCACCAACAAAGAAAATTACAGGTCAATATCACTGATAAAAATAGATGCAGAAGTCCTCAAGAAAATTCTAGCAAATAGGATCCAACAGCACAGTAAAAAGTATCATAAACCATGGTCTTTATTACTCTTGCTGGTTGGGTTCACTGGGCAGAAGTCTCTTGGAAGAAATTTTGCCGCTCAAGTTTGTTTGTAAGAATTGCTGGATCATCACTTCTTTGGAGCCTGGAAGAGCATGATTTGGTTTAAAGAGAGGTCAAGATATTCTATGAATTGCAATGCAACTTCAGATGATCCTATGGAGAGTTCAATAAATAAAATACCCTGTCAGATGCATTCTTTATGGGATACAGTTGTAAAGGTGAGATCTTTCTCCTTCTTTGGCCTATTAGTGAATGTTAGTGTCCCCCAGAAGCACGACTCTAAGCAGAGCTTCACTCTCCATTTAAGGAAATAAGCTGAAGCTCCAATACTTTGGCCACTGATGCAAACAAAGACTCATGAAAAAGACCCTCATTCTTGGAAAGATTGAAGACAGAGATATAAGAGGGTGACAGAGGATGAAATGGTTGCAAGGCATCACTGATTCAGTGGACATGAACTTTGGTAAACTCCAGGAGATGGTGAGGGACAAGGGGGCCTGGTGTGCTGCAGCCCATGGGGTTGAAAAGAGACAGACACGAGTCAGCAACTGAACAGCAGCAACCAAAGCCAGAGTGAGTGTATTTGCCAACTTATGTTATTCCTTAAAGGATGTATGGCATATATCACAGTGTAGGAAATTGCTCTTTTTCCTGTACCATAGATGAGGATGATTTGAACACTGTAACATGGATATAAAGCAATAGGGTCTGGGATAAACACCTGTTCTTTTGAACTTTGTGAATATTTCTTACTGCCATGCACAGTAACTTATTTGTGGTAGATATAAGCCGCAAGCCCAAAAGATTATCTGTAATATCTCAAAGCAGATTTTCTCCATTTAAATGAGCCATCTGTCTTATTTCTGGGTTTTAAAATAAGGTATATATCTACCACTTATTTTCTCTTTTCTGGAGTTTCTAGATGTTTAAGTTTTGTTAAAGAGGCCAATAAATTTCTGTCATTCTAGGATTATCATTGTTTTTGTTGTTCACTTGCTAAGTAGTGCCCAGCTCTTTGCAATCTCACATAGCATGCCAGGCTCTTCTGTCCCTTGCTACCTCCTGGAGTATGCTAAAATTACTGTTCATTAAATCAGTGATGCTTTATAACTACCTCATTTTCTGCTGTCCTCTTTTCCTTTTCCCTTCAGTCTTTCCTAGCATCAAGCTCTTTTGAGATGAATTGGCTCTTCATCTTAGTTGGCCAAAGTATTGGAGCTTCAGCTTCAGCCTCTTTCCTGCCAATGAATATTCAGGGATGATTTCCTTTAGGATTGATCTCCTTGAAGTCCAAGGGATTCCAAGAGTGTTCTCCTGCACCACAATTTGAAATAATCAATTCTTCAGCACTCAATCTTCTTTATGGTCCAACTCTCACATACATGCAGGGCTACTGGAAAAACCACATCTTTGATTATATGAACCTTTGTTGCAAAGTGATGCCTCAGCTTTTTTATATTCTCTCTAGGCTTCTCATAGCTTTCCTTCCATGTATCAACCGTCTTTTAATTTCCTGACTGTGGTCACTGTCTGCAGCGATTTTGGATCCCAAGAAAATAAAAGCGTAACTGCTTCCACGTTTTCCTCTTCTATTTACATGAAGTTTGGGACTGGATGCCACAATCTGAATTTTCTGAATGTTGAGTTTCAAGTTAGCTTTTTTATTCTCCTCTTTAATCCTCTTCAAGAGACTCTTAAGTTCCTCTTCACTTTCTGCTGTTAAAGTGATATCTACATACCTGAGATTGTTCATATTTATCCCAGCAATTCTGATTTCAGCTTGTGATTCATCCAGCCTAGTCTTTCACATGATGTATTCTACATTTAAGTTAAATAAAACACTGAAAAGATTGTTCCTTGTTATATTCTTTTCTCAGTTTTGAACAAATCAGTTATTCTATCACTGATTCTAACTTCTTGACCTGCAAATTTTTCAGGAAGCAGGAAAGATGTTGTGGTACTCCAGTCTCTTTAAGAATTTTCCACAGTTTGTTGTGATCCCCACAGTTAGAGACTTTATTATAATAAATGAGACAGAAGTAGATGCTTTTTTTCTGAAATTTCTTTGCTTTCTCTATGATTCAACAAATGTTGGCAATTTGATTTCTGGTTCCTCTGCTTTTTCTAAATTCAGCTTGTACATCTTGAAGCTACAAGTTCACATACTTCTCAGGGCTACCTTGAAAGATTTTGAGCATTATCTTGCTAGCATGTGAAATGAGTGCAATTGTACTGTACTTTGAACATCCTTTGACATCACACTTCTTTGGGATTGGAATGAAAACTGACATTTTTCCGTTCTGCAGTCACAGCTGCATTTTTCAAATTTGTGGATACATTGAGTGCAACACTTTAATAACATCATCTTTTGAGATTTTAAGTAGCTCAACTGGAATTCCATCAGCCCCTCTAGCTTTGTTTGTAGAAATGTTTCCAGCCCACTTGATTTCATGGTGTAGAATGTCTGGGTCTAAGTGAGTGATCACACTGTTGTGATTATCTGGGTAATTAAGAACTGTATTTGTGTTGTTCTTCTGTGTATTCTTGCCATTCTTCTTGATCTGTTCTGCTTCTGGAGCTACTAAAATCCCTAAGCTTAAAGTAAATTTTTATCATGCATGGATATCCATACTGAAGCATTCATAGAAAAGTCAGCTCTATCAGTTCTTATGCAAGAGCCTTCCAGTTAAAATAGCCAGAGTAACAGAGCCTGTGAAGTTGATTTTATGCTCTCCAAGCTACCAATGGAGCTATGGCCTTTTTGTGTAGAGTAAATGACAGGTAATAATTAACTCAAATTGCAATTATATATTCACCAGTACTAATCAAAACGTTTTTTTTTTTTTTTTTTTTAATATTGTCTGAAATGATGCCTAAGGCATTTAAAATGTAATAGCTATCACAGCTTGATCTCAGCACTCATTCCATGGCACATAATAATTTTTAAAAATATATTGCCCAATAGTTATTAAATGATTTTAAAGTGAATAAAAATTCAATCAATATAANAATAGTGTCTGAAATGATGCCTAAGGCATTTAAAATGTAATAGCTATCACAGCTTGATCTCAGCACTCATTCCATGGCACATAATAATTTTTAAAAATATATTGCCCAATAGTTATTAAATGATTTTAAAGTGAATAAAAATTCAATCAATATAATGATGGTTACTTACTTTCTTATGAAATTGTTTTACTTTGTATGATATTCAGTTTAGTTCAGTTGCTCAGTCTTGTCTGACTCTTTGCGACCCCATGAATCACAACACACCAGATCTCCCTGTCCATCACTAACTCTTGGAGTTCACTCAGACTCATGTCCATCGAGTCAGTGTTGCCATCCAGCCATCTTATCCTCTGTCGTCCCCTTCTCCTCCTGCCCCCAATCCCTC